>JAPKID020000292.1:0-19512 GCA_026931265.2 Tropidonophis doriae | reverse complement strand
GATCTTGAAAACGGGACGGGGAGGGTTTTAGGAGAGAGAGGCGAGGCGAGCCACCGCGGCGGCGGTCTGTTCCGGAGAACCGTAGTTGCTGCAAGGGTTTGGAAAAGGCCTGGTCTGGAGACCTGACCGGTTCAGAGCAGGGGCGCAAGGATGGCGGACTGGCTGCAGCGGGAAGGCCAGCGTGGTTGGTGCCATATGGTGTGGGGCTGCGCTACTTTGTGTGTCGCCTGGACTCTCGGCGCCTGTTCCTTGCCCTGATTTTTTCACCGAGATTTGGACCCTTATGGTGCCTCGCTTTCCTGTAGCTGGGGTCTCCCTCTCCTCCTCCTCCTCGGAGTACTTTGCAACGCTACTTCTCTCCAACCACTCCCTCTCTTGGCTGAGGTTCCAGGTTACACACGCCTCCTTTTAAAACTTACTGAATAGCAATGAATGCGGACAGGCTGCGGGACCCTAAAATACACCCTCTGACCTCTTCTTGAAACACGTTCTTCCCCAGTCTCTGCCTTCCTTGGGGGGAAGAGTGGCTTGAGTCAGCCAAGGATAATTCTTCAAATGGCACTTTGGCATCCTTATTTCTGCCTTTCGTGGGGGACTTGTTGTTTACAATGCAGCTCCTTCTCTGATAGGCATGATCTATTCTCTTTGTCTTCTTGAGTAGGACAAACTAGAGAATCCTCCACCCCTTCCAGCTTTTAAAACCCTCTTCTTATCTGCTTAGCAGAATTGCATCCTTTGATCTGTAGGCAGCTTTTTTTCCCCCCACTTTGCTTTCAAAATCTTAGGATAACCTCCTACATCTGCCCTGTTTTTATTTGGATCTCAGAAATCTGTTTGAACTAAAAGAGCCACAAACTGTTCCTTCCCAGGAGGGGGAGAAAGAAAGGGGAAAAAAAAAACCACAACAAGGGGGGAGTGGCTGAAGAGCCTGGCTTCTCCACCAACCAGAAGGAACGTCAGATGCTAAGGACAGTTATCTGGAGACTGGAAGGGTAACACTTTGGTGTTCCTTTCAGCTGAAGGAACAAGAGGCACATACTGCTTTGCAAGGGAGAACTTCTGGAAGCCAAGATCAGCCCAGTTTAAATTACACATCTGTGCCAGCATATTGCTCTTCCTTTCCACTCCCTCTCTCTTGTGTGTGTCTTTTTGGGTTGTGAACTAGTGGGCAGGGCCTTTCTCATTTTGGCGAACGTCAAGAGAGTTCTATGAAAAGCGACGTTAAAATAAGCCTTAACAGTCTTTAGGGTAACATTTATGTTTGGGTTTTTCTTCAGCCAGTCTGGTTTAATCTAAAACCCCTATTCCTGCTATTTTTTAAAAAGTCCATCTGCACCCACTTATTTTTCTCTACTTCTCTGCCGCTGTCCTTTCCCTAAGGAGGCCCCTCTTGGCTAACCATCCCACGAGAGCTTTTGATCTTTGTTCTTATAACAATTGTGTGAGCCCTATGTCATGCTGAGATTCTTTTGCAGTCTTCTGTCACTGTGGGCTTCATCCAGGTGCATGGGCTTCAGTTCCCACTAGATTTCTTATCAGTGGCCATTCTGAGTGGAAAAGTCTGAGAGTTGATGCACACACATCTGGAAATCCCCCAACCCCAGTTCAGGAAGGCTGCTTTTGCATGTAAACCTTCACCCATATAATAGAGATCAATGCCCTCTCTGCCAATGTTTTATAAATAGGATCGTATGTAAAACAAAAATCCATAAGTGGCAAGGGACTTACTTGAGTGTAAATTATAGTTGCATGTTTGAGGAGGGCTGTTGAAAGACACGGTGATAACTTTTCTTTTTTATTCTTTTTACTTATTGATTGACTTAGAGAATTTATATAGCTACTCACTCACTCTCAGTGTCATTGGGCAGCTTATAAAAAGTAAAAACTCAATTTGCAAAGAGCAAAAATATTACACACACACCCTCCCCATGACAGCAATTAATCAAACCACTTGGTGGACCCCATCTCACTCTAGATTCCCCATTGGCAAAACCAGATCTTCTGGACCTTGCAAAAGAGTATCAAAGTGGAAGGCAGTCTAATTTCTGAGGAGATGCTATTCCAAAGGGAGGGAGCCACCATGGGAAAGGTCTTTCTTCTGCCAGATGTACCTCTTTAGGAGAGGGGACCATTGTCATTACTTTCTTTCAATGAAGAAGTAACCTAATTGACTCATTCCTTTATGAGAAATGTGACCAAAGCAGGAATACTTTCAGATGATGAGCTATGCAACTGGTAGTCTGGATGAGTACTAATTGCACAAAATGAGTTCCCACATAATGAAGCACTTTCAGAAGAGAGAGTTGTGCTGAGAAAACATCAGTTATTCTCCAAATCTGGAGTACCTATCACTACTGTGAAGGGAACATTCTATGGAAGAAGAATTTGATTTTAGCTTTGTTTTTGGCAAGACTTTTTCTACTTTTATCTATTTCTTCCTTTTGGCATAGAATTGCTGGAGATGGGGGAAATGTTTAGTTAGCTTACCTTTCTATGCCAATCCTGAAGAATGCTTATATAAATAAATGATAAGAGTTCTGATTTTTTTAAAGTATAGTGGAAAAAATCTCAGTTGTGGATTTGGAGGTAAATGTACCTGAAATGAATAGGGGCTTGTTCATTTCACCCAATTTTTTGGGTTAGAGCTTCAAATGCTGGCTAGATTGTATTGAGAACAGAGTGCAGGGACACTCCTTAGAGTGGTAAGAGGCAGAGTTTACACATTGTGAGTCAGATTTTCAAATCAAATGGAATGACTAAGTTCGTTCACTACAAGCTTGTAAGAAACAATAATTGATATATCTATTACAATATAGGAATAAAGCTTATATTGCAATTAATGTAAGAAACATATATTGCAATAGAAGCTTTATTCTTATAATAGATATATCAATTATAGCATTTTTAAATAGTTAGAAAAGCATTTTTAAATAGTTAGAAAAAATTAGAATTCAATAATTAGGGGAAATTTAAATTTCTAGGAGCAAGTAAGGAACAAGACTTGATGTTGGAGAAGGCAACTAGTATAAGAAGCATTATATTGAACTGTCTGTCCGTGGCCCTCTTAGTTAAGAAGAAAGAAAATTTAGCCTTGTAAATATTGCTGCATTATCACACTTTATCATGCTCATTGCCTCTGCTGATTTAGGACATTGAGAGGTGACATCTAAACTATCTGTAGGCCAAATATCCCCATCTCCGCTCAAGAGAAATTGGTTTGGAACTAGCTGATCACAGGTTATACCATAATGATGGTCATGGATGTTTAATCCACCAGTAGTCTAGAGAAGGCCTACAAGATACATCTTCTCTTGATTTTTATGTAGATGTTTTATTGAATATCTTGAAGGTATGAATGTTTTACAACAGAAGTTTATGTAGATATTTAACAGTGCCCTTTGGGCATTCTGTCATTTCTATTTCTTGGTTCAGTTTTGGCACTTGCTGCCTTCTTACATATATATACCTTTTGGAGTCTCTGTGTCTCAGGTTTCTTCATTCCATATTTTCTCTGCTCTTTGCTTGTTCCCCAGGATTTCCTCAACCAGATCCTTATTATAATCACAATGGGAGGGGGGAGGGGTTCTTGTGTAATTTAAAATTGCAATGTCTCAAGTTGCAGTTGATTCTGATTCAAGTTCTAGGAAACTCTTTTTTCTCCAAAGGATTTAGATGCTTCAGTTGAACTTTGTGCTTAGCTATTACTTAATTTATCTGCCTTGACTAAATCACTGTCTCACTCTTTTAGTTCCCTAAACAGAGGGAACTAATTTTGTCTTACATCATCAAATTCTAAGGAAGCATAATAAACATTTCTATATAGGAGGCAATAATTACCCTGCTTTAGAAACAAATTTTTTTCTTTGCACATTGAATCTTTCTATCTTTCTAGGTCCTTGTATCTTACGACAATTCTATATATTTATTTTCTGCATATCAACTGTTCACCACTGTAGCCCCAAGGCTCATTTGGATAATACAATGTATTTCCTTGCCCAAAATCTTTATTTGAAGATCCATTACAAATAATTTTAAACCCCTTCCCAGCATTTTTTTCTGTGAGAAAGTACTTACAGGTAGTCATCAACTTAAGACCACAATTTAACCCAAAATTTCCATTGCTAAGCAATACAGTTGTATTGTGAGTCATGTCTCATTTTATAACCCTTTTTTTGGTATGATTGTTAAGCAAATCACTAAAGTTGTTGAGTGAATCAAGCGGTCATTAGCACTAGCAGTTAGACTTATATACCACTTTACAGTGTTTTTACAGCCCTCTCTAAGCGATTTACAATGTCAGCCTCTTGCCCCCAACAATCTGCGTCCTCATTTTACCAACCTTGGAAGGCTGAGTCAACCTTGAGCCCCATGAGATTTGAACTGCCAAATTACAGCCAGCCAGCAGCCAGCAAAAGTAGCCTGCATTACTGCACTCTAACCACTACGCCACCATGGCTCTAAGTAAATCTGGCTTCTCTTATTGACTTTGCTAGTCACCTGCTCCCTAAGAAGGTTGCAGATGACAATTCCTAGAACCTCAGGATGCTATAACCATTGTAAATACATGCTAGTTGCCCAGCACCTAAAGTTTGATCATGTGATTGTAGGGATGCTGCAATCATCATAACTGTGAAAACTGGTCATAAGTCACTTTTTTTCAGTGCTGTTGTCATTTTGATTGGTCATTATGCAAAAGGTTGTAGATTGAGGACTACCTGCATTGGAAAGTTGGGATTTGGCTTTCAAGCCAAAATGTAGAAGAGATATGAAAGAAAACTTCCTTTCATCCCTCATCCCCCACCTCCAACATGAAAAACTCTGAGGAAAATAATTTTGCTGCGATAATTTCTCCCTATTCAAAAACTCAATAAATTCTTTTCAGCATGTGATATTCTCAGCCAAACAGAGGTTTTTTTTTCCTGGTTCTTTGTTAACTCATTGTGCATATTTTCCCGAAGTATGTACTTCCTCTTTGAAAGTTACTTCATACTTATTTTACATGGATAACATTATTTTCGGTGCAGGAAGAAAAGTAAGTCAGCTAATAACATGAATGCATTACTCTCTTTCTCCAAATACATTACTTTTCAGAGACAGGTAACATTTATGTCAATTAACCTTCTGTGTGTGCTGGCTGGCCTGCTTGATCAAATGCCGCTACGTTAGCTTACATTTTGCACACTGAAATGTTCGTCAGTTTTACCCTGGTTGACGAATGTTTTCTGCAACTTTATTCTGTAGGTAGGTTTGGACTGCAACCCAGAAATTCCAACCATTGTAACTTTCGAGATCAAAACAGATTGAATAGTATGTAATGGATGGTACTTCAAGAGCTAAGTCTTTGCATAATTGGAATTAATATTAAGAGAGAAAAGGCTAGAAAGCAGCAGGACACATAGGTTCTCGTCTAGCTACTGCCTTGTTTAATGACTGTGTGTAGTTACAATGGTGATAAAAAAGCAACTTTATAACCAGTCCTTGCATATACAATCTTTGCAGGTCATGCAAGGCCAAGGACAGCTGAAGTAAGAACATAAGTACCGTGAGGTTTTACTTAGCATCTGCTTTGTTTAATGATCGTGTTTCTGGTCCCAATTCTTGTTACTAAACAAGGACTACCTGTATGTGGACAATACAAAAATTCAACCTGAGTCCGTGTTATTAGCAGAAGAGGTTGGCTTGTAGATACTAAGGGATGAGATGAAGGGCTAAGCAGCAAGCTCAGTGTTGTTGTTAGTCTGTCCTTCAGTTTCCTTCATTCAGGCATGGAAAAAGTTGCCTGCTGGTCCCCAAGAGGCAGACTGAGAATAGGGGTATCTTTACAGTCTTTCATGGATACCTTGTTCTTCTCCCTTTGTCCACTGTGACATTTCCTCCCCCCCCCCCCCCCAATCTGACTAAAGGGGAGCTCTTCATGAGCCCTTCTGTGGCCTCATTCTGGGTCCACTTCTGTTTCGAATATAGCCAATTGGAACAGTTTCTTCGTAATGCTGTTTCCCTTCTTAGAGAGAGTTTGGCCCATTGTTGAAATCTAGTGGGAGGTCGTTGCTGTAGTGATGGGAGCAGGCCCCAGCTTTACCTCATTGAATTCCAGTGGCTCTGCCAAGTGATTGAGAAATCAGGAAAGGGGAAGTACTCCAGATGTTTACTCCTTGCCCTGCACAGTCTGGTTGGGAACATGTACAGCTGGGATGGCGCTGAGCTGAATCTCTCCCATTAGTGGGTGGGGGTGGGGGAAACGGAAAGGAACTTGGAAGGAGGGGAATGGCTCAGATTAGAAAAGCAGCCAAATGGGAGTGCTATGGCGAAATGACAAGAGCTGACAGCAGAAAGAAAGAAAGATCAGCAGAGGGATGGAAGAGGAAAATTTGGCATTAAATGGAGAGAATAATAAATTGGCGGAGGAGGAGAGGGTGTGACGAAGGTGGTGCAAGTATTGTGCTGAACAGGGCAGTAGCATAGGTTAGGCAAGCTAAACCCTGATGCATTTGAGGTTTTCTACTTTCAGTGTGATTCATGGGCTGGTTTCTTGTGAGAGTTGTGCTCCCTTCATCCTTGTTCCAGCCTGCCCTGGGAGTGGCCTAAGATGATATATTCTCATTCTTTCTCCCTCCCTCCTCCCTCCATCTCTCTCTCTCCCTCCCTCTTTCCCTCCCTTTTTCCCTCCTCCTTCCCTCTCAGAGAAAGACAAGGAATGGTACCTCTTTTAAAGCTAAAACCTAGCTAAAAACAGTAAGCAAAAGTATTGGGGGAATTTCATGTTGATGATTTAATATCCCAGCTGTGCCATCTGATATCTCAGCCTTGGTTATCTCTTGAGAGGATTTTGCAAATTGCCTAATCTTTTTGTGCCTTTGTGTATATCCTAGGGGCTGGCCTTTATGCTGACTTCTGAGTCGCCACCTGATGTGATGGATTCTAAGCCTCAATCGCTGTGTTCTTCATTTTCCATTACTGCTGCCAATGGCCGTAAAGATGCTAAACCACCATCAAGCAGCTCTGAGATAGGTATATCCAAAGGACAGTAGAAATGGGTTCCTTATGACATGGCAAGGTTTTCTATTGATAATAAGGGAGTGGTTCTCCTAAGAATTAAATGCTGAATGTTATATGAAATAGCTCTTTCTGTGGTGTTGCAAACTGCACATATGGGAAGACATTTTCTGATGTATTCTTACGCATAATTCTATTTCCCACTTCTGAGATATTAAACAGTAAATTAAAGGACATTTTAATTCCATGTTGTAGGTTCAGGAAGATTTTTGTTGTTACTTTTTTCAGGACACAAACTAGGATTCTTAATAGTTCATTCCTCCTATAGTCTAAAGCAGTGCTTCCTAAACCTGGATAAACCCAACATTAAAATGGCTAAAAATGTATTTTTCTTTGGGTACGGTATTCATGTATTGTTATCCAATCACAATGAGAACATTTACATTGGCTTAAAATGTTTTGCCTACCTTGGGTAAACAGGACTTTCAGATAAATGGTTTTGAATAACAAAGGGGGGGAAAAGGGAATTGCTGGTCTAAAATAATATTATTCGCCATAAGCTTGGTGGCCCTATCAAGGATTGATCTTACTTTTTAGCCTGAAACTCTTGCACCTTAAAATGCAGTCCACAGGGTCTTTCATGGGCTATGCTGTAGTTTTCTTTTTCACCTGGGATTTGCAGGCTTGGTAAACTGTTCAGTGTCACCTGGATCCCAGGTTGCATACAGTCTTCATGGAACATGTTAAAAAAATTATGCCTACTTTATTCCCCTCTCCCCTTTGCTGTCATTCCATTTTCAGCTCAACATTGCTTACAGCTTTTTATTAGAGAAAAATGACATTTGAAATACATGCCTGTTATTGCACTTGTTTAATTATAGATTCTTGTAATCTCTGAACAAGCTTCTACTGCTAAAAGGATGAGACGATTTAATTTTTTTCAGAAGCAAGCTACTCTAGGCTTGCCAGGAAGACAGTGGACCATTGAGCCTTTCCTCAGACTTCCAGAAACTGGAAGAGCTGGTCTTCTGTTTTCCTGTGTGAGTATGTGCGCTGGCCAGCTAACCATCATGCGTGTATGCATGCATGCCAGTAACTGGAAGACTAGTTGACCAGTGTGCATGCGGACACCTGAAGCTGAAAGTTTATTTTTGGGTGCATGCATGCAACCTGGACAGCTCCTCTTCCAGGTTGCGGCACCGACGAGTGCGCGTATGCACGCTCCCTTTTTGGCACTCGGTGTTGAAAAGGTTCGCCATCACTGGCCTAGAGCACAGATTCAATAATATCCCCTGAAAATTGAGAAATTAAGCATAAAGGGTGTTAGTAACAGTAATTTAGGCTAAGAATTCTTGTATTGGAGCCTTATAATTTAATGGCCATATTTAATGTTAACCATTTCTTATTAAATGCTTCTCTCAGGGGATGCCCGTCCAAAGCCACCTGTGAAACCTAAGCCTTGTGTTCTTCCTAAGCCAGCTGTGCCAGTGAAGCCCACGCCTGGACTGCGCCAGACTCTTTCTGAGGTGCCTTCTGCAGAAAAGATCAATTTGTTGGCTGGGCCAAAGCCATATAGCAGTGGAGCTGGCAGTGCTGTAAAGCGCCTTTCTTTTAACCTGAAGTGCTCTCCAAGAGAAGTTACCAATGGGAAAGAGGTTCCACCTTCTTTCTCCACCGCAAGCAAGTCATCTGAAGATAAAGAAGAGGCTGAGCCCACCAAAAAATCCAGTGCTATTGAAAGAGCTTCTGAGGAGGAATGTAGGGAATCCTCTAGTGTAGCCAAATGCACCCTCCCCTTCAAAGTGAAACCGGTGCCAGTAGCAACTAAGCCAGAACGTTTTCCTGGGACCACAGTGGAAGAAATCTTGGCCAAAATAGAAAAACCCAGTTCACCCAGCTCTGACCGGCCTCGGCTAGTACGCTCTTTCTACAGCCAAGATGGTGGTTCAAGTATTCACCTAGGGCCTAAAGGCTATGTTGCCTTTCGGAGAAGTTCCAGTGGGGAAGAAGGAGTAGGAACAGATCCAGAAGGGTCTGCTTACCGAGTCTCCTGTGAAATTAAGGAGAGGAATTTGTCAAGGAACAAGGAATTAAAGGAAGGAAACAGGAAGTTAAATGAGCAGCATGTGTCTGAATCTCAAGAGACAGAGACAGAAGTCGAAAGTAATGAGATTTTCCTTCCTACAGACAGGTAAGATTCATATAATCACAGTGGACCATTCAAAGTAACCTTGAAAGTTCAGCTTTGCTGGGTGATTCATCAAGTGCATTCTGAGAACAAAGATTGGCTGTAGATTAGTAGGGGTTCTAGTGCTAACATTCCAAGAAAAATGAAATTAATGCACCAAATGTATTCGACAGTTTCTTTTTTTTGTTCTTTTACACTTGGCATTAGTGGGGGCAAACGATTTCTTTCATCTAAGAATAGGTTGCTACATTTTAAAGATTTCAGCCATCCTATATATATATCTACACTTGGATCAGTCTCCGTTGATTTGATGTGACTTTTGTCTGTCTAATCATGTCTGGAATTGAGCATGTTTCTCAGTTCCATTTTTGCCAAATCACAGGTATAAAGAATATAATGTTGCAAGAGATGGCATCTCTCAGATCTAAATGATTTGTTGATAAGGTACAGGAGATGACATCTGGTGAAATAGAAGATGCTTGGAATATTCAGCAACTCAAAATCTCCATAATTTTTGCTTTTAACACTATAATCAGTTCATTTAGATCAGTCATGGAGCTTCCTTATTCTTATGTAGATTGCACGTGTGTTTGGCATCGTGTCTTTAATTTTTGCATTTAACAGTATAATTCATTTATTTAGATTAGGCAGGAATAGCTTTTCAATTGTTAAGTAGATTATACATGTGATAGGCACAATGCCCTTAAAATAGGGGTGGTCCATTTTTATGGGCTTTGAGAACTAGCCTTTGCTGCCGCCTCCCTTGTGCCTGGAGCAGCAAGAAAATGTAATGTGAAGTGGCTGTTTCCCACTAGTGCTAGAAATGAAAAAAAAAGTGATATTCAGGATAGTTTAAACTGGAGGAACTTTAAGTCACTCCACTCTTTATCTTTGAAGATGATGAGGAGGAAGAAAGATGATTCTTCTCAGTTTTTGGAAGCTTCTGCAACAAGTTAGGAGTATCACTTTCATGTGCCCACTTCTTTAGTATAATGGCTATGGTAGTATGTATTTGGAGAAACTCACAATCCCAAGAGTTGTTGATTTACTTGGTATCCATCCTGCCTTTGTAATAACGGAATCATAGAAGGTCATTCTGTTCTGTAATGATAATGCATCTTTCTGTTAGCAGCTCCAGCCAGCCTAGCATGAGCTGTGAAGGAGACCAGCTTGAATCCAGCAGTCCACCGTCTTCTCCTGGTGTGAGTTATCTGCAGCTCGGCAATTCCTCCATTGGTCTCTCTCCTTCCAGGCTCTCTTCTGTCTCAGGGGTATCTGCCACCTCTCTCCTTCCAGGCTCCCTCCCTGTAGGGTGCGTGTCTCCTTTCTCTACTAATGCTTCTCTTCAAGAAGAAGTAACCCTAGCAGGGAACTTTTCATGCATCAGTATTGGTTATCTTAGCCCAAACTTGTTGCTCTTTGGGGCATAGGTTATGGCATTGTAAACAAAGAAACAAACCATTGTATATGTCTAGGTGCTTGATGTTTCAAAGTGAAATATTCAGCTCTGCTAGCTGTGTTAGATGTTATCACCTGCAATTTATATTTTCCCTCCTGGATGGCATTCCCCGGAGTGCAAAAATCTTAGCTATGCTGGTTAGTAGATTATGAGAGTCTAGATAGTTATTTCAGTACTTAAAAAAAAAACCAAACTAACCACTTCATGTCCAAGCAAGGAAGAATAAAGCAGTGTTTCTTCAGATCTTAAAAAAAAGAAGGCCAAGCTAACTACACTTAGAGAACCAAAGCTAATACAGAGTTACAGGGCCATGGCCAGAGGGAAGGGAGCAGTTGTGACTCAGAGTATGTAGTTCAATGACCTGCCAGGTATGTATGAAACAGTTCCCACTGCTCGGCCTGCAGCCAAATTTGCTAGTAGAGAAGGCACAGCAGTCTCTTGCTGGTTGCTCTGAATTGGTGAAGGTAATGATTAACTCCATTTGCTTTACTTCAGGAAAGAGAGCCATCATCTCATTGGGTGTATTTTATTTAGCTCTGCTTTGTGTTGCTCTCTCTCTCTCTCTTTTTTATAAATCTAATCAAAGAGAAGGCTGAGGTGGGTGGGGCATGCATTTTTGTTTGTTACTGCACAATGTTGACTGATTTCTTCAGCTTCTCTTTTCCCCTTCCTGCTCCACTCTTTGCATTTCATTATCTTCTGGCTTTAACAATATAAGGGTGATACTTTGGAGAGGGGCTTTTTTGATGTGTAAAAGCAGGAAGATGCTGCACATGGAGTGATTCAAGGAAAAGGGATATAATTGAGCCAGATAATCTTGGCAGTATATTCTAAACAATAATTATTGGTCTGTAGGATGCAAGATGATCAAGTTCTAAGATTTTGCTAGATTGTTTTGGAAGTTTTCAAGGAAAGAAAGTAATTTAATTTGTTCTTCCTGTGTGTCTCTTTCCCCCAGACCAAGTTCTCTTCCAGAATCACACCCGGATCTCCTGATGCCCCTTCTGAAACAACCCAACCCCCTGGTGCGCCGTACCTTCCAACAGATGTCCCATCTAGTGAAGCTGTGCTTCCACCAGGCTCCCCTGACGGATCTGCTAAATCCTCCATAAGTCCTCTGGTAGACTCTGTCAGTCACGTTCAGTTTGCAGATCCCTCTGTAACAATTGCAGATCCCTGGTCACCAGGATCCCCTATTAAGACTTCTCCAGGACAGTCCTTGCTTTCAGACTTGGCAGATGTTTCTGCAAGATACCCTGAAGTCCCTCTTCTCCCTGAGCACACTGTCAGTTTGAGCCATCCGCCCACTGAATATAATCTGCAGTCTCACCAATGTCTTACAGGAGTCTCAGAATCCCCTGGCTCCCCTAGCATTCTTTCAAAGTGCCATGTTTGTTCTGATCAGCCTCCAGGGTCTCCTTCATGCATACCAGACACCCTACTCAACAGAGGAAAAGATTATCTCAAAAATCAAGCACAAATTCGTCCTCTTGAGGAGAAGGCTCACCTGCTAAATCAGAGGCGTGCTTCAGAGGGGGTGGTGCAAACACAGGGTAAAAAAATGGTCAGGGAAGACCTAGGAGGTTCCTTAGCTGCACTGCCAAGAGAGAAGGACCCACCTGTAGAGAAGACTTTAGGAGGAGAGTCTAGTTGGAGCCTGTCACAGTCATTTGAATGGTCATTCCCTAATCAGGGACTGGAGTTGTGTGGGAAGAGACTAGTATCTCCTCCCAACTCTCCCATTCAGGAACACGATGATGACAACCTTTCGGAAACAGAATTGGGTGGAGAGATCCCTCCCATTCAAGGATCATATCAAGAGGCAGGTTCAGAGGGACAAATTGGGAAAGAGGAGGAGACTGAGGCTAGTGAGCACAGTGCCAATAAGGAATCTGAAAGTAACTGGAAGAAGATTGAGGGGCAGCTAGAAAGCCAATCTACTCTTGAATTGTCAGCACCTGGTGGTCCCTCTGTTCAGAGAAAGATTGGTAGCCCTAATCTAAAAGGCCCAGTGGTGGCTGAAGAGGTTACTTTTCAAGAGGATCGTGATGATTTCCTCCAATTTCCCCCAAACCATGAGGAAGAGGCTCTACGAGCAATGGAGCCATTACCAAGTGTAGAGGAATCTGCTCCTCCTGCAGAGCCTTGTATCTCGTTCTCAGGAAGTGCCCAGGTACAGACAGCCGATACCTGTCAGGAGGAATGTGATGCCCTGGGTATGGCACAGGAAGCCAAGATGGGGAACTCTGACCTACTGGGTGGAGTTGAACCTGGTCCTAGTTCACATTGGCTAGATGAGCTTCTGGCATCTCCTCCACCTAGCGCTGATGATACAAAGAAAAGAAGTACATCCAAGGTAGAAGACCCCAAAGGACCACAGGTAAAAACATTGTACCTGGTATTAATTTTATGGAAGGCAGTCTTCTATTCAAAAAGAATTGTGATTAGAAGATCTTACATCAAACTTCCTTAGCACATAAGAACGTGGCATAGAAGGCGTTAAATGGACACAAGCATGTTTAGATGAGTAAACATTCCTGCCCAGTTAGATGACTGAGCTAGGGCTTGTCTTTAAGAACAGTAGGCTGCCTTTTTTGAGTAAGCTATAAAGTAGTTAAACTGGTTGGGTGGCTACAGAATGTACAAGAGCAGAGGCTGAGCCAAAAGGTGCTGCCATATGAGATAATCCTCTAGTCATCTGGGAGAAGTTAATTTTCCTCTTCCCAGATCCAATTCTCTTTGTGCATTGAAGCTCCTCTTGATTTCTTGGACTTGATTTGTTGTTCTCAGTTAAGAGGGACTTAAATTATATACATTATGTCAATTATTGAGAGTTTATTCCATTGATGTAGTTGTGAAAGCTAAAAAATCAAATGGGTTGATAGATTTAGGACGATTAATTTCCATGGATTAATTTCCATATTAGCTGCTCCAATCTCTCTTCACAACGACAACAAGCTCACTACTTTGTTCCAGTTGGGCCATATAAACTTCTCTGTACTTTCCCCGTCTTTCTTGCCAAAATATCTTAATTATTCCTTAAAGATGATTGTTTATTTTTATTGGCATATTTCATCTTTACACTCATGCTGCTTTTCTATCTCAGAACATGAGAATTAGTGTCTTTGGTATTTGTAATCTACTGCAATTATATATGATTGGATATAGCTTTCAAACCTATTGATACATGTGTGACTGTAAATTGGATCGTAATATGTGAATTACAGGTAGAGATAGTAGTGTCTTACTGTGAGAAGTGGCTTCCATTAACAAAGCTCATGTGTAGCTTGGAAATGTAGAAAGCTACTATGAAAAGTCAGAGCCCTTTTGTCCATCTAGTTCAGCATTGTCTCATCAAGTACTTTAGACTTTTCACAACCGGGGCTAATTTTTATTTCTAATCTTAATTAATTAATCTTGACTTTTGGATCAAATGTTGAAGGTTTCACCAAACATTTATATGATAGACCAGAGGTTCCCAAACTTGGCAACTTTAAGACTTGTGGACTTCAACTCCCAGAATTCTCCAGCCAGCTGGGAGTTGAAGTCCACAAGTCTTAAAGTTGCCAAGTTTGGGAACCTTTGTGATAGACTGTCCTAGTTGTTGATCCTGACTCACCAGTTGAAAGGTGGTGGTCCATATGCAAGGTGGGTAATTTTTAGTTCTCACTATACTGAATTGTAACTCTGAACAGCTCTGGTAACATTGCCTATTATGAAATCGCTGCAAATTATAGTTCAGCAATATTTGGAGAACATTTTTACCTCTTAATATCTAAATGATAGGCTTTTTCCAGTTCCAAGTAGTTCTCAACTGGTGGTTTAGTGTCCATTCACAGTTACAACAGCACTGAAAAAAGTGATTTGACCAGTTTTCACACGACTGTTGCAGCATCCCTATGGTCACATCAATATTCAGCCTCTTGGCAATTGGTTCTTATTTATGATGATTGCAGTGTTGTGGCATCATGTGATCCCCTTTTGAGACCTTCTGAAAAGCAAAGTCAATGGGGAAGCTGGATTCACTTAATAACCATGTTACTAACTTAACAGTCGCAGTGATTTGCTTAACAATAGTTGCAAAAAAGAGAATAAAATGGGGAAAAACTCAATTAACAATGCCTTGCTTAGCATCAGAAATTTTGGGCTCAGTTGTGGGCGTAACTCGAGGATTCACAGGCTGAAACTAGGATCTTTTGTGTGTCAAATATGGACTTTTCCTGAAATATTTTGATTTTTTAAAGAAGAAAAATATGAATAGTTGCTAGATTATTTTTCTTCGCTTTGTATAATTTGTACGTCTTGTGATTCACATCCCTCTAATTTATTATCCTCACCCTTTGTCCATAAGAATCTCATATAATTTTCCCCTTTGCCTTGTTTTTTCCTCTTCTTATTTTTTAGGATCTTCTGGGATGGTCACGGAAGGACCTTCATAGCGAGTTTGGCATTGTAGGTGCTGATCATTCTGATACCTTTCGCTTGGATTGGACTGCCGATGTGACCAAAGTTAAATGGCTGGGAGAAACAGAACAGGATCGTGAGTTTGGCACTGGTTCACAGGACTGGCCAAACACATACACTGTTGGTAATCCTAAAAGTCAGGATATGGAATTTGGTACCAGCCAGCAAGAATGGGTTAGAGGATCGCCGTTACTGGGCAGTTCCAGTCCAGTGCAAGAAGAGTGGCTTGCTTCTTATGGTAGCCATGGTGCTGATCATCCAACTGAGGAATCCAATTGGAGCAGTGCATACAGCATCAGTACTGCTGAGGGTCATCAGGCAGAATCCTATATGAGGAAGCCCGGCTGGCCTAGTCTCTGCCATGCTGGCAGTGATCAACAGAGCAGTGAGTTTGTTGCAGTTGAGAAGACAGATTGGAGTAGCCAATATCATGATGCTGCTGCTGAAACAGCTGACTGGCCCAAGTATCATAGGGAAGATGTCAGTTGTCCAGAATCAGATGTCAGCCCTGAATTGGCAAAGGTGCCTAGCGAGTACACTATTGAGAGCCAGCTAGAAACCAAGTTCAGTGTCAAACATTCAGATGACAGCACCCCTGTTTCTGTGTTCAGTGCCAGCCATTTAGGCTGGCCTAGTGAATCTGGCTCTGGCAGTGGTACTAGTCAACCACAAAGAGAGTTCACTGCCCATCAAGTGGAACTTTCTAGTGAACCTCAGAACTGTCCAGAAGCTCAGCTTAGTTTTCAGCAGGACTCGGGACTAGATACATCTGGCTTTGATGATGACAGTTATCCGGAGTCTAAACTGAATGTCAAACAGTCTGACTCACCTAGTAGGTGTGGTACAGAGATTGCCCAAAACCAAGATGACGAGTTCAATGCTGGTAAATCTGATGGAGCCAAAGAATACAATAATGAGATAGGTTGTAGAATTGAAATAGATGGTGGCATCAAAGGCAATAATTCTCAAATGGAGGTGGCTAATCAAGAATTCTATGCCCTAAGACCAATCTGGTCTGATGAATACTGCTTGGGTAAATTTGAACCACGAGAGGATACTACAGGTAGAGGAGATTGGATCAAAGACTCTGAGTTCTCAGAAAGTGAACATAATGATACTGCAGGACAGGATCTAATAGCTGGATTTGGCTCATTAGATTTGTCTGATCAAAAATTCACAGTCAATTTAGAGGAATCAACTGACAACCTAATACATCAGGCTGGGAATTTAACAAATTTGGCCATGGACGAACCCCGAGGAATTGCAGAAGGTGAACCTGAATGGACTGTACATCTTAACACTGGAGAAATCTTCAGGGATTTAAAAGTTGAGAGTTTAGAAGCTTGTAAAAAACCTGCAGAGAAGCACCTCGACTGGGTCCTTCCTTTTGACACTTCATCTGCCTCATCAAATACAAAATCAGTGAATGCAGAAGAAGGCAGAGAACCTGATGTTGGACAAACAGATTTAATTAACAATATGGATGTATCTGACAGCAAAAAGACAGATATATCTGATTTGAGACCCAAGGCTTTGGATGGGGCTGAAGGTGCATATATGGATGAGAGCCATCATTTGAAGGCTACTGGTTTGGAAGATGATGTGATGCAGCATCAAGAAGCAACACCAGTATGTGGAGAGAGGTAAAAGCTGTTACAATTATTTGATAGTTGAGATGCAAAGAAGGAAGGAATAGACATAACACAAGGAATTAAAGGAGCAATTAATTTTGCTCTTGCATTGGTTTATTAATCAACTATGGTGAATGAGCAATTGCTGATATCTTATTGTGCTTGGGTGTGATTCCTTTCATTACCACAACTAACCAGTTATTGGTGTACACAATGCTATATAGTTCTTTGTAATGTAGACTTGATGAAATAAGTTGCAACTTGCTTTGAAAGTCGGACAGGATTGGAAGAGCCCAAATTTGCAATGCTCATATTGCAGTTCTGTGGAAATACAATTCAGTTTACAATTAAGAGGGTTGCTATGTCAATTTTATTCTTGCCTAAAGCAGCCTATCCCAACTGGACACAAAGATGTGTGATTTTAATTTCCAGAATTCCAGAATTGAAATTCTAGAAATTGAATGCCAATCTCTGATTAATACACAGGCTGCGGAATGCTGTTTTAAGCCAAACGGGAAATAACTTGTAATTTTCACTTGTTGATAAAGTAAAATTGCTAGCATTGGGAATTGATGCTTAAAATCATATATGTATCCATAAATTGTCCATTAAATAATAATACAGGGATGATGTAAGAGTGACTGGATAGCCACAAGTGGAAAGCGAATATATATGCTCTTTGTTACTGCTGAGAGAGGCTGGCATAAAGAAATAATGTTATCTAATGAGTATTGAAGCTGTGCTTTCTGGCGCACTATCTAATCTGGCCAAAAGCCCCAATTGTAGACTTAGTAGTTACAATTAACAGTGTTTTGATATTTTACTTGGGAAAATGTAGCAAGATACCAACATTGCTGCAAAATGAATACACAGATGTCAGTTTGACTTGATCCAAATGATCAAATGTGTAAAGTAGTCTCGGATTTTCTTCAAGAGCTGTTCCATTTGATGTTGTACGATCAACAGTTCATCCAGTGTACTGTTTTGTCTTGGGTAGATGCCATGTTCTGCAGAAGGGATGGTGAGGGGACTTAATATTTTCTAAATTCCATTCAGCTGTCTATATCTGCAGATTCTATGGAGTTTTTTTGCACAATATCCGCCAACTCTCTCTGAGGTAATCTTTTCTGTCTCGTTATTGTATTCTCTGAGGTAAATGCAAGATAATATCCATTATTCTTTTTTCCTATAATGTATTCTTGTTCATTTTTATCTCTTCTCAGCATATTTTACCTATAATAAGACCCACATATCCTTGGTCTTGCTGATATTTTCTACAATGCTTGAATTTTGATTCTGAAAGCTTGATAGATGATAGTTAAAAAGCAATATTAGTCAGTAATTTCTGGCTAATAGTGTCAAATTTCTTCTGCATTCTACTAGCAAGTGCATAAATTCTCAAAATTAATAAAGTATTAGTAACACCAAGGACCTTCAGAATCCATTTTCTTAAGCAGATAATGAGATTATCGCTTTTTAATGTATATATTTTGACTATCATTGACTTTCCTATTTTCTTGATCATGGATCTTCTTACATGACAGCTTCTCAATGATTAGTTTCGTTAGCACCCTTCCTCACATTCCAGTTTTGATCTACTTGCAACTTATGCTACTCTGCATGAAATATCACACAGCTTCCAGTTTTAAAAAAATTGTAATGTAATGTTGCAAGACTGATGTCAACAAGCAGTGCATTGCAAGGACTCCTAGCTAATGTAAATGTTCCCTTGACCATATCCTGACCTGACCTTAATATATATTTCCTGTTGAACCGCTGGACCTTGATGGAGGTTATGTATGGCTGAAGGTTTAGAGCAGCTGTGTGGAGTAATGTTGCAGCAGGAATTCCCCACCTATCTTGAGGAGGTGTTGTTTATTTTATATTTAGTAGATTGCTATGAGGTAAGCACATCCAAAGGGAAAAATAATCTCGGTGGTAAAAAATATGGAACAGAAGTAGTGGAACAGAACTACCCCATGGAGATTCTCAATTCTGGAACCACGACTATTGCTTTTACTGAAAAAAATAACATTTTTGAAAACAAGTTAACTTGACAGGAATGTAGAATTATAGTCCGCTATTCTTACTCTGTCGTTCTCTTTTTCTCAGTCTTGCACTGACATTGGGCCCATTTTCAGTTTGCATAAAGTATGTACCATTCATGTTTATACCTCATTTTCTGTGGCTTACAATCAATTTTTCCCTGTATCCTACTGTTAGAGAAAATCATCTCGCTGCATGAAATAAGGCCTATAGATTCTTGGCTCATTCTTCCAGAATGCCCTCGCTCCTTGACATTATTATGTATGGAGGAGCATATGAGAAAGTGCTTATACATAGTTTTATAAAGAAATCTATAGGTCCTTCTACATAGCAGTAAATGTTGCAGCAGGAATTCCCCACCTATTTAGCAGTAAAAATGCAGCACATTCTTGATGTCATCAAATTATGTTCTCCATGTATCTATCTCTAGATATTAAAGAGGAAAAGTTAATCGATTTTAAATAATACAAAATTGCCACCATGTAGTTCATGAGGCTTATGATGCTAAAATATGCTTAAAGATACCCATTTGGCTTCTATAAAGCATCAAGGAGATGCAAAACATGATGATCAAAGACACATATACCTTATTTTCCGGCGTATAAGACGACCGGGCGTATAAGACGACCCCCTAATTTTACACTTAAAAAACATGTTTAAGCCTATATTCGCCGTATAAGACTACCTCCCACTTCCGAGGCAACACCAGTTCTTTTTTTAATTTAATTTTT
>JAPKID020000291.1:0-19513 GCA_026931265.2 Tropidonophis doriae | reverse complement strand
AGGTCTGGGCCATGTGAAACAGGTCAACTGGGCAGCTATCTGCCGATTTAATAAGGGCAGACAAACAATTACAGAAATAATTACTGCCATGAGGTAGGCTCTATCAGTGGTTGTAAGCTGTCTTTAGCGAGGTTCACTCTTTGTTGTCTCCAGCAGCACCCAAGGCATCTCTTCACTTGTTTCTTTCCCCAAAGTTCCTCTGTAAATCAGGAGGAGTTCTAGGATTCATAGATGCAGGAGAGGCTATTTAAATGCGATCCAGTCGAAAGCCTCAGCTGCCCCTTCATTCCAGGCAGCCACCAGGGTTTCAATCAGACTGTAAAGCAGATTTTCCAGAACAACCTCAGGCTCCTTCTGAAACTCAGCCAAGTCCATTAGTCACTGGGGACAAATCAAACTAATAGGTCCACCATCCCTGTGCTAAGGGATGACATTGAGAACTAATAACCTAATACTGAATGCTATGCTGAATCCTAATCTTTGGGTCTTAGTAGTCCCTGGGGTGCAATTCACCCTATATTGTACTACGTAGAATGAAAGTTCAACTATACTACTGCAATTGCAACAGGATTTAGCATCCTGCAACAGATTTGCAGATTTCTTTCCTCCCCACCCCTTATGATTCACTATGTCTAATTAACTGTTTAAGGCAGTCTTGAGAATTTACAGAACAAGAAATTTGCAACAACTCTCTTTATCTCCCTTTTATTATTACAAGTTCACAACCAGTGCCTTGATTTTATTCCACTCTAGGATCGTTAGCCTGTGATTCTGAAATCGTTAAGTGTTAAAGTAAGGTTTCTTTTCCACAGGTGAAGAGCTTTTCTGCTGGCAGATAACAGCAATGGACAATTTAGAACTGTGAGATGCTTTAATAGCAGCTACTATATAGAAACTGGTTTAATACTGTAATACTCACTTTCTAAAAATATATGGGAAGAATAATTTTTCTGTTGAAGTACCAAAGAATGCATTAAATTAGCCAGATTGTCCCTCTGTCTCTGTCTGTCTCTCTCTCTCTGTCTCTGTGTGTGTGTTTGTGATCTTATATGTATCCTGTTTCTCTTTTCTGTTTTCCTCGTCTTTTTAATTTTTTTAATTTTTATAGTTTTCTTAGTTTGTATTAAATTTGATCTTCATCTGGCCTAACCTATCCTACCCCCGGCTGTAATGTATTAAATTGTTTTTAATTGGGACCACAGGGAATTACTTTTAAGGGTTTTAGGATTTTAAAATTTTAGCGAAGGGTTAATTATTTAATTCGATTTTAAATATTGTATTATTCTTATATGCTTTTTTAATTGTCCTGTGCACCGCTCCGGGTCCCTTCAGGGAGAGGGTGCGGTTTATAAATCAAATCAAATCAAATAAATAATAAATAATAATAAATAAAATAACAAAAGGTTTTTGTGGTGCTTTTTTTAAAACATTGAGTGGTCTTGAGAAATCTAATAAATAATGAACAGTATAGGCAGGGGTGGGTTCCTACCAGCAATTCTATCTGCCGCCACTGATCAGTTGGGCTTCAGAAGAAGTATAACCCGTGGATGGGCAGGCCCACAAAGAATCGATTCGCTCTTGGCTTGCAATCCCTGCTACCGGTTCTGCTGAACTGTTCCAAACCGGTATGAACCCACCACTGAGTATAGGGCTTAAGAAAGGAGGCCTACAAAAACATCAGTTTATACTTTCAAGTTGTACGTAATTGATGCATAAACTTTGGTATAATTGTTTGACAACTTCTCCATCCATCTAATGGTGGTGTAGTTTAGCCCACACTTTGCTACATTCCCAGCTATAATCTAATGGGGTACTTTGTCAAATCCTTTGTTGAAATCAAAATACATCATGTCCATCACATTCCTGTGGTCAGTTAAACTGGTCATTCTATCAAAGAAAACATACCAAGTTAGTAGGTCATAATTTACTCTCGATAAATAAATGATTAATGCTGGCTCCCACCAAGCAACTGCTGACATTCTTTTCCAAATGTTCACTGCTTGTGTCAGTTCTGCTTATTTCCATTTGAACACAATTGTAGTAGTACATGAGAAAGACCTTGAGAAACAGGTGAAAAGATGCTGCCTAGGGAATGGAACAGTTGGATAAGAGAAAGCATAGCCCATAGCTGCTAATGGGCAAAGGAGAGACCCTTTTTAGTTTCTCAGGCTGTAAAGGAGATGGGAGATTTGTATGTGCAGACCTGTTAATGTAAACCTGTCTGATCAACCTGGGAAAGGATAATACACATTCCATTTGGGGAGAAGACAAAGCTAAGTTGGTGTTGAGGAACTCTAACCTTCCCCAAACACCTGCTGCTGTGCTACCATCTTTTCTTAATAGTAGTCCAATCCTCATATCATTGACAACCAGGAAGGTCTATTTTTGTTATTTGTGAAGAGCTTACATTCCTTTTGTGCTTTAGCCTTTCTAATGGAACTAATCATTTCTGAAGATGTAAGCTATTTGCTGGTAAGCTTCCTCAATTATTATCTTCCATTTCCCATACATCTTTCTTAATTTACAATTCAGGTAAAACTTCCTTATAGTTTCCCAATCTGCATCACATCGATCCATGTATCTTCCATAGCTGCCCATCTCAGTCCATGTTTATGGGTACCCTATAATTAAAAAAATATATTACAATTAAAATATTAAAAATATTTTTAAACTATAAAAACACTAAAAGCAATTATATTTTTTATTGTGTCTCATCCGAATGTGATTATTTTATTTTGTGAAAGTTTCATTAGCCTCCTGTGTCTTCTTTGACCAGGAAATTTCTGTCCAAGACCCTAACACACTCTTTATGGTATATTTTTTCATTTCTCCATCCTTTCTGAATTTCTTCTGGACAAAAAATTCTTATGTCTCTTAATGTCCTTACAGTTCTATATTTCTGAATCTTAATTGATAGCCAGCTTCTACACAATTTAACAATTTTAAATTTTGAACTAGAGCTTGAAATATACTGTAATGTGAAAGAAGGTCTCCTATTATTATACAATACGATACGATACTGGACTTACAATTGAGCCCAAATTTTATGTTGCTAAGCAAGGCACTTGTCCAAGTGAGTTTTGCTTCATTTTATGACCTTTTTTGCCACAGTTGTTAAGCAAATCACTACAGTTGTTAAATGAATTAATCAGTCATTAAGAGAATCTGGCTTTCTCCATTGACTTTGCTTGTCAGAAGCTGATTGGGAAGGTTACAAAAGGTGATCGATCACATGACCCCTAGGAATGTGCAACTGTCATAAATACATGCCAGTTGCCAAGTGCCTGAATTTTGATCATGTGACCATGGGAATACCATGGGAATGCCATGACAGTCATGTGAAAACTGATCGTAAGTGACTTTTTTCGGTGCCACTGTAACGTCAAACAGCCACTAAATGAATGGCCTAGTTTCCTTTTATCACTAACTCTTCTCAACAGTATTGTTTTCTCAAGTGAATTCCCCACATGACATGGCCAAAAGAAGTGAAATGTAGTTTTGTGATTTTTCCTTCCAGTGACATATCTTATGTTATGTGCTCTTGTACTTGCTTGTTGGTCATCTTTGCTGTCTATGGATCCTGTACTCTATACTAGTGTTAATATTTATAATGAATCCTCTTCCTTGGAAAGACAGGTAGTTTCTTGTTTTAATTTCTTTAAAAGATAATTGTCAAGCATGCAATTTCTATTGCCCTTAGAATATTTTGTTCAGATTTGTACTTTTTGAAATCATATGCATATGGTACCTGAAGGATAACTGTTCCATATTGTATTCTTATATAAAATGTATTGATTCAAGAGGTCTATTTTCAACAGTACATGGGATCCCCCCATCACAATATTCCGAATTTGAAAATTAGCTGTATTAGCTTGACACTATTTAGTCAGCTATGCAATGAACTATAAAGCTGTTTCAGTCTGTTTTCGTGTAAATAATACAGTGATGCAAGTCCCATTCTTATCCATAAATAAGTCTATTTCACTGTAGCAAAATAGTTTGAAGATCATAGATCAAAGATTTCAGGGCAGAAACATGTTCTAACTTCATATTTGCAGTGAAAATCTGTACATTGTGTCTTGTATTATAAATGCATGCATCCGTGCAATTTTTTTTTTAAAGCTGGCTAATTTGCAAAAAGGCAAGCATTCTATAACCTATGTAAGAATCCTATATATCTTTACTCACGCCTATTGTGCTAGCTATTTGTATATGCATGTTTAGAAGTTTTTTCTTTATTTCATTGTGCTTATCTAGATGTTCTGTTAGTGGAGCTATCCATTGTAGCTTGCATTTGACTGATTGGAGAAGATATATTGTTACACTAAAAGCATATTATCATAACAGTTCCTGGTTTGAAGTCAGATAATTGGAGTAGGTAATGCCTATTTTTTTCTTTTCATGCAAAATGTTTAACAAAACCAAAAGTGCTATAAGTTTCTAACCTTCTACAATCTCAGACATTTGTGTTATTACTGTGTATTCACACCATTGCTAAAGTCAGACTACAAAGTTGTTTCATGTTCATCATGAGAAACTGGAAGCTGCTTTCAGCCAGTTAAAGCACTCTGTTATTTACCCAATCTAGCAAGAAAACCCAAGGGTTGGGTTAATTGGCTTTCAATGAAGCATCTTTCTGTTTTTTTCTCTTTATTTTTTTCACAAGCATAATGTGTTGATGAACTTGACTTACAGTTTTTTGTGGGGGAAGAATGTTGTGCTGATGGGAGAGAAGAAATATTGCTTTGAAATCTTTATGCAAAAGCTGATAACTTCCTTGTGAGGATGGCAAAACTTCATGTGCCCCACTGTTCTTGGCAATTTGAAAATAGGCAATAGATTAAACAATGCCATGTGTGTGTGCATTTACACACACACACACTCTAATCCTGATGCAGGACATTAGAACAAATATCTGGCAGGATGGTTTATTTTTAAAGATTTTCTTCCAGTACAGGCAGTCCTTGGGTTAAGAATGAAATCCATTCTTGTCTTTAAGTCAGATTTGTATGTAAATTGGAGCAGTTTATTTAGCATCAGTTAGTCAAATATTTGTCTTAGTTTATAGTATTTATTTTACCTTTCTATGCATAAAAAACACTTAAGAAAGAGCAACGTGATCTGACTAAAATTGGCAGATGGTGTTCTCTTTCTTTGAGCCGAGGAACCACTGAAGACAAACAATATTTTCATGAAGCACTGAAAACAGGTTGTCTATTAAAAATGGGCATACTACCTTGTAACAGGGATGTGGTGACTGCGTGGCTAAGACCCTGAGCTTGTCGGTCAGAAAGGTCGGCAGTTCAGTGGTTTGAATCCCTAGCTCTGTGTAATGGAGTGAGCTCCCATTACTTTTCCCAGCTTCTGCCAACCTAGCAGTTCCAAAGCATGTAAAAATGCAAGTAGAAAAATAGGGACCACTTTGGTGGGAAGGTAACAGCATTCCGTGCGCCTTCAGCGTTGAGTCATGCCCACCAGGTGACCACGGAGACGTCTTCGGACAGCGCTGGCTCTTCAGCTTTGAAACAGAGATGAGCACCGCCCCTTAGAGTTGGGAATGACTAGCACATATGTATGAGGGAAACCTTTACCTTTTACTTTGTAACACTCATGAAATCATTTCATGGCTTCAGCACCTTGTTGGGTCAAGGAAGGAGAATGCTGATTGCCATTTTTAGCAACAGGAAGTCTATTCTTAAAGATGGGTAAGTCGGGCAGTCTTAACTGACTACCTGTATATAAGAGTGGTCAAAATGGCTTGGAGAGAGCAGACTCTTTCAAGTGTAAAACATTCTGTTCCTGTAATAGCACCATATATAGTAACCGATAGCCAACCAGCCCTAGAGCATCTTTTGTTTTTCATTCAGAGACCTTGATCTAGCAGTAAAGCTATAAAGGAAATTAAATGCTTTCTTTATGTCTAAGTATATTTACCCATGTGGTTTAGCTTTATTCTTATTATTATTATTATTATTATTATTATTATTATTATTATTATTATTATTATTATCCTTTTCATCTTTTCTACTACCTTCTCTTATTGATATCATTATTATGATTCTTAATTTGCTGTTGTTTTGCATGTACACTGAGAGCTCCTGCACCACAGATGAATTCCTTGTGTGTCTAATCACCCTTGGTCAAATAAAGTATTCTCTATATCTTTAACTTCTCTCTCTCTGGATAGTGTGTTGTACTCTTCCAAAATTGCTTCAATTTTGCAGGAGGGGAAGTCTTATACAGTAGTGACTACACCAAAGATAAACCAAGTATGAGAACTCTATAGAGAGCATAGAAGATAGGTATTCTTAAATGTCTTACTGAAAATATGAAAAGAGAATGAAATTCAAGGATCTGAGAAAAATGGGCTGACATGATCAGAAAAAAGAAATTGAAGTTCATTATTTAGAAACATGGAAAATTGACACAGAAAAATACCTAGTTGGTTCATTGAGTCTGCTCTTTGAGTTTGTTGGTTTTTTTTTCCTTTTTAATTTATTTTATTAATTTTTAATTTTTGTTGGATGATGGACATGTGCTTATCCAAAGCATGTTTAAACTCAGTTACTGACGATTGGTGCACTAGCTCCACTGGAAATTAGTTCCAAGCTTATACAATACAATACAATACAATAGCAGAGTTGGAAGGGACCTTGTAGGTCTTCTAGTCCAATCCCCTGCGTAGGCAGGAACCTTATACCATTTCAGACAAATGGCTATCCAACATCTTCTTAAAGACTTCCAGGGTTGGGGCATTCATAACTTCTGGAGGCAAGCTGTTCCACTGGTTAATTGTTCTAACTGTCAGGAAATTTCTCTTTAGTTCTAAGCTTAGCTTCCACTACTTAGCTTAGCTTAGCTTCCACTACTCTTTCTGTGAAGTAATTCTTTCTAACATTACTTCTGAACTTCCATTCTGTCAGTTTGAGGTTACGTCCCTGTGTTCTTGATTTTTGCTTAGTATGAAATATTGCCTTCTAGAAGCTTACCTCAGACCCTTAATATATTTAAAGGTTTCAATCATGTCCTTCCTTCCCCTTCTGTCCTTCAGGCTGTACATTTAAAGTTATTTCCCCTGAAGTATTTCTATCTAAACATAAAGGTAAACAACATATGTGCTAGTTGTTCCGACTCTAGGGGTGTGTGCTCATCTCCAAAGCCGACGAGCTAGTGCTGTCTGAAGATGTCTCTATGGTCATGTGGCCAGCATGACTAAACACCGAAGGCACAAGGAACACTGTTGCCTTCCCACCAAAGGTTGTTCCTATTTTTCTTCTTGCATTTTTTACATATTTTCGAACTGCTAGGTTGGCAGAAGCTGGGACAAGTAACAGGAGCTCACTCCATTATGTGGCACTAGAGATTTGAATCGCTGAACTGCGGTCCTTTCTGATTGACAAGCTCAGTATCTTAGTCACTGAGCCACCGCGTCCCTCTATTTCTAGCTAGTTCTCCTCTTTTTCTTTATATGAGATCAGATTCATGCTACAATTGGGTGCTGATGCTTCTCCATTGAAGTTATTAGGTATGAATTTCCACAGGTAATGGGAGGCAATCAGTTCCTGTCCCTATTATATATTTCAAAGATTTTATGACCAATTTAATTTTAAGGTATTAAAAATATGTCAGAATAAGGTTGTATAGTGGCTTCACTATATCAGCGGTAGCCTGCAAAGTAGACTTGAAAATGTCTGAAACTTAACATTCTGAAAACTGATAAAGTAAATTAGGCCTTGAGGTTAAGGAAGGAAGTAATACCTCCAAAAGCTTAAGCTGAAAAACCAGTATAATAGGGAGAGGATTAAGGTAGAAACTCTGTACTTAAACTTTAATTATCATTGAAAGACTTTTGAGCCTAATTAATTTTCAAATGAATTTGAAGCTTATTTCTACTGGAGTATTGGGTTTTATTTTCCTGTGTCATATGATTCTGCTACATAAATATGTCATGTATATATCTTCAGGAATACATTGTATGGGGAATCTTATTTTCTGTGGGGTCCTTGTTGCTCTCTGAGGTTGGTTGTTTTCTTGCAGATGTTTCATTACCAAATTAAGTAATATCATCATTGCTAACCCTAACCCAGCACTGATACTGTTGCCTAATTTGGTAATGAAATATTTGCAAAGATACAATCAAGCACCACCAACTCCACAGTTCAACCCTGAGTTACAAATACAGGTAGTCCTCTATCTACAACCATTCCTTTAGGGACCTTTCAAAGTTGGTACGCATGGGAAGAAGTGACTTATGATTGTTTTTCACACTTACATCCATTGCAGCTTCCCCATAGTCATAATGATCAAAATTCAGAGGCTTGGCAAATGGCTCATATTTATGATGATTACAGTGTCCCAGGGTCACGTGATCACCTTTTGCAACTTTCTGATAAGAAAAGTCAATGGGAGAGCCAGATTCACTTAATAAACGTGCTACTAACTTAAGCACTGCAGCGGTTCACTTAACTGAAGCAAGAAAGGTCATAAAATGGAGCAAAACTCACTTAACAGCAGAAATCTTGGGTTGTAAATTGTGATTGTAAATTGAGGGCTATCTGTATACAGTTCAACATGGGCTACTTTCTTCCACTGCTTCCAAATCGGAATCTTACTTTCCATTTAATGGGGAGTGGGAGTGGGGGGAGAAGGCAAAGTTAGCAAGAGCTACTGCAATACATTTCAGTATATTTGAATGGACTAACCCATTTGGCGGGTATGAAGAAGGAGCAGGTTTATAATAATGATCACGTGTAAGAGATATTTTGATTAATAATATGGTTTTTAACCCCAGTTTTAATATTGCATTTATTTATCAAATTTATATGGCAGCCCACTTTACAAGAAGTCACAACAATCATATAAAACAAAAAACATGTAAAACAAAAATATAAACAATAATTATTAAAAATGAATATATTAGTAACACTTAAAATATACAAAATACAAGGCATGGAGAGACACAGAATATATTAGCCTCAATAGACAGATCTTAGAATGTTACTGGTTCTTTGGAGCTCCCAAGCCTGATGACATAACCAGGTCTTGAAGCATTTCTGAAACATAAATAAGGATGGCGCCAACCTAAAATTGTATATGGGGGGTGGAGTTCCCTAAGTGCCTGTGATGACTTGGGACAAGGCACAAAGGCCACACAGCCAGCTGAGAGTTCAATCTCCCCTTTAATGCTCCAAGTTTTCCCCAAACGCTCTCATGTTGTTATGCAAGTCCCAGAGCAAATCTCTCTCTCTCACACACACACACATACACACAGCAGCTTCTGGCTGCAAGTAGTCCAGCAAAATGCTATTAGCACAACAGCTTCAAAGCAAGAAGTCCAGCGAGGCAAAGGAACAAGGAAATGAATCCATGAAGCAAGGACTAAGGAAATGAGTCCACAAAGCAAGGAACAAGACAATGAGTCCATGAAGCAAGGAAAAAAACAAGCAGTCAGCAACGGCACACAAAACTCCACAAATTCAGTGTTTGTTCCCGACAAATGCACCTCCCCACAGCGTCTCCTTAAGTCTCAGTCTACAGGTGTGCCTTGTGAAGAGGGGTGGGGCACTCTCCTCCCAAGTTGCTGGATTGGCTTGCGCTATTCCTCCCTCTCCGCTCTCCATGCTCGGGGATCAGGTGGGGCAGCCCTTGCTCATCCCCTGAGACCCGTCACTCCTCATTTCCACTGCTTGCCCTCTCTCGGTCATCCGGTCCCATTCCTCCCTGCTGGCAAGTCGTCCCAAGCCCAAGAGGCCTAGGGCAGAGGTGGGTTCCTAGCGGTTCAGCCCAGTTCGGCCGAGTAGGTAGTAACTTGGCCACCCATGCCCCTGAACTGGTTTTATCGGGGGTGCCATACGCACCACCATCTTATTTTTTGCTTCTGCACATGCGCAGAAGCAATTTTTTCCCACTACTGTGCATGTGAGCTTAGTGCTCATCAAGCATGTGCACAAAGCATGCCCCTGGGCGAACCAGCAGTAAAAGAATCTGGAACCCACTCCTGACCTGGGACTGCCTTGTTCTGCTCCTCCCCTCATTTCTCTGAAGCCAACAAGTTTTCCCCCTTGATCTCCATCAGCCCCAGTTCTGGCTCATACTCTGGCTCCAATAGGGACATGACAGCAGGTAAGGCCCACCTCCTGGCACCCACCTAATTTAAGTCTCCAGCAGATGGTGCCTATGGCATGCTTTCTCTGTCAGATCTAATGGGAGAGGATGATGTAATTGAGGAGAAGAGGTCCCTCAGTCCCATACCATGAAAGGCTTTAAAGGTTAAAAGCAGTACCTTCAATTGGACCTGCAAGCAAACTGATATCCAATCCGCTTGCAGAACAGAGGTGTGAATCAAGGCCTCTTTCAGAGGTGAAGAAACATCTCCCTTATTTAAAAAAATTCACCACTGCTAGAACCAGCTTGCACAATCACTCCCCAGCTAGGAGGGGCATGGATCTAAAGAGCAAGTGGCTGAGCTCACAGACCTAAAGACTTTGTCCACTTCCTCAGATCCAACAGGTTCAGACCATTACCAAATGTTCCATTACATAAGTCTTCTCCCCAGGCATCTCTTCTGGGCCTGCAGCAAGGCTACCATCTAACTGCAAATTGGGTGGTAGCCTTGGTTGCTACCAAGTTTCAACCAAGCAATTTGAGAGATGCTGAGCGAACTCTTCCATACACTCATGTACGAGTTTCCTTGAAATCCCTTTACACAGGAGGGTTTGTGTCATCCAAGCAAGCTGTCTGTGGATACAATAATAGTGGAGAAGTTCTGAAACTTCACCTCCCCTACCCATACAAGGTAGGCCTTAATAGCTCTACCCCATGTTTGGTTGTGTTGTCCTTCATTGAGTGTCAGTGGGACTCTAGACAGCTTTTCTCTCATTTCAACTCCCTTAACTAGGGAAGTGATGGTACCTCCTAGAAAGGAGCGGTTTCATGGGCATGTTCCAGCCTCAGCAATTCCCATATTCCAAGCAGTAACCAAGGCTTTAGGTCAGTGATGGCGAACCTATGGCACGGTGCCGCATGTGGCATGCGGAGCCATTTCTTAGGGCAAGCAAGGCATTGCCCTGTCAGCTCCAGTGCGCATGTGTGTGCTAGCCAGCTGATTTAAGCCTTCTTTTGAGGCCGTTTTTCGCACTCTGGAAGCTTCAGGGACGGTTCTGAAGCCTCTGGACGGTGGGGGGGATGCTGTTTTCACCCGCCCCAGGCTCCTAGAAAGTCTCTGGAGCCTGAGGAGGGCAAAAAAAGCATGCCAAAAGTAGGGGGTCATGCACATAGCATTATGGGTGTGGCACACCCACGTACGACTCCCCTGTGCTCCCCCCGCTTTTGGCACATGAGCCAAAAAGGATTAGCCATCACTGCTTTAGGTTGTCTTTGCAGTAGACCAATAGGAACAACCCGTATTTCTCTCTGAAATGTATCAGGTTCCACCAGTTACCAGGGAAGCGTCTAGCTTCCCTGTAACAGATAGTGGCACTAGATAATCCAATGGAAAGATCTGTCCATAACAAGACACCAAGGTCTCTCCCAATTTCAAATCATACATCTATTGCTCAGACAGAAACACTAGGTTTGGGGGTGTGGCCACTATAAATCTGCGAACTCTACTGCCAGGGAGGTTGCTAAGCAGCAGGGAAACTGGTATAACAATCCCATTTCATCTCTAGAGCCTAGCTTAATGAACAGGGTCTCACATCTGTTGAGCTGTGGTGCAACACCCCTGAAATCACTATAACTGTTAACTATATTAAGTAATTAGTTTCTCAATACTAATTATTAGTAGCTTGATAAACCAAAGGCTTTTTTTGGGGGGGGGGAATATTATACTAGTCTAATTTAAATCTTTCATTTCAGAATTAGCATATTGTGTTGGTGCTAATAAAATTCTGATTTAACATGCTTTATTTTTCTCAATGTGCTTAGTAAAGTAAGTAGGTTTTGTAATAGTCAGATTGAATTAATGGAATCTGCATGTATTGGGGAAATAATTTCTCTAGAAGGAGGTTTTGACATGACACAAACATGACCATTTCATTAATATAATATTGTATTAATATATGAAGGATTTTCACAGAAATGAGTGCTAGTAGAGTATATGTAGACATTTTGTCTAGATTACAAAAGCAATTCAAGCTAGAAAGAGAATTAAGCAAGGACACACCTTCACATACCATTGTTCAATTGGTACATCAACTCAGTATGGGAATTTTAACCAGAGAAAAGCATCATCTCCCAAAGCTAGGCAGCAAATATATATGCAGCAGATGGAATAGTTTTATCATAATCTTAAGTAGCAAAAGGAACCAAGGAAAGCTGTGTTCCATTTCTGCAGAAATCTCTTGCTACAGATGAACTTTGAAGAAACCAAGATTATGAATTTTGCAAAAAAAACCTACCTCTTGCATTGAGCATCACAATATTAAGAAGATGATATGTACTAATAAGGGAAAATATTTGTAGCTCAGGGTTGAAATGAGAGGGTCCTTTATGCCCTCTGAGTTTGATTATTTCCTTGCAATATTTCATTACCCAAACTAGGTAACAACATGATCAGCACTGATGATGTTACTTAGCTTGAGTAATGAAACATTGCAAGAAAACAACCAAACTCAAAGAATACCAAGGATTCCTCAAGATGTTCAAATATTTAGTGTTTGGGTTTCAATTTGCAGGAAACCAGAATGTCTGTATTATTCATGTTTAATTAAATTCTTAAGGGGATTCATTAATTACTACTTTCTCTACTTGAAACATATGGGATATATTTCAACGGCTTTACAATTATTTGAGGTTGAGCACTGATGTAGCTCTCTTCTATGATCCTAGTTAAACCAATGGACCACTTTTGTTAAACTTGATGCAATTCAAAGCAAACCTGAAAGGAAGTGATCCTAGTGCTTTCCTAATGCACTGAGCAAGAAATGGGGATTAATAAAGTGGAGACTAGGTTATTATTGGTTAAATCTAAATTGTCTGCCTCACAGCCTGCTCTCACGAACAGTGGCTGGTAGTGATCAATCTTTTTGAAATGGGACATTGCTGACAGACTGTGACACTGGATATTCTTCTGAGATCTTAATGTTTTTTTGATTATGAGTAGGCTGTAGCATTGCTTAGGAAAAGGACTCTGGATATGGAATCACAAATTGACTTTAGTAGAATTTCTGTAGTAGTTGAACTGGAAAACCATACGTTTTAAATTAGTAATTACAAGCTACTGAGCAGTTCATAAATACTGCATTCTTTTTATGCTAACACAACTGGACATCTTATCAGCACTTTTTGAGTATAATTTCAAAAGAAAGACTCCCTTTGCAGAAAGAACCCTCTCTTACAGTACGTTATGTTGAGTCTATGACTCAGATTCTATTACATTGTGACTTCCTGAGTCTTCTGGAAATAATTGTGCTGATAATTTTTAATACAATGTAATAGTAGTGAATGAAATGTTTTGCCACTGTGAAGTTATTGAAGTTGGTTGCTTATTTTTTCCTTAATTTGATGCATTTATATTTAATATATTTGAATTATTGTTGGAAGTGATTTTAGTACAAATTGATAGAAAATATGGTATACATTTATATTCTACTGTTTCTTTAAGTAGCTCAAGTATATATAGATGGATCTTTCAGCCATGTTTGATTTTTTTGAGCTGAGGAAACTGACAGGTCAAAATCAGATAATGAGATTCATGATAAAATGTGACCCTGAGCTCACGAAAATGCCAGCATGTACATAGTTTTGTACTTTGAGATAATATTTTATGTTTCTAGTTGGAAGGAATGCTGATGCTGATATATTTACTACCTAACCCAAAAAAATGTTCCAAAGGTGCTTTTTTCAAGAGGCAACTGGACTTTCTGGTTTTTCTTTGAAGACGTTTCACTTCTCATCTAAGACAAGAAGCAAAATGTCTCCAAGAAAAATCAGAAAGTCCAGTTGCCTCTTGAAAAAAGCACTTTGGGGACAACCATGATCTAGATAACTGAGAATCTCCATAGAAGAATGATAGCGAACTTTTAGGCATTGAGTCCCAAACTGCAAGGCGTGGGTGCATATGCGTGCACACCCCACGCACACATGCGCACATGAGCCTGCACCCCATGCAATGTGCAAGGCATGGGCACATGCATGCATACACCCCATGCATGCGCAGCAGGGACCCAAAACAGACCTGGGGCAATGGCGTGCATGCCCACAGAGAGGGCTATAGGTTCGCCACCACTGCCATAAATAAATAGTAAAGTGATTTTTCCTTACCCTATGGAACTTGTAATTATTTATTCATTTTTGTATCCTGCCTTCATTACTTTATAAATAACTCAAATTGGTGAACACATACAACATTCCTGTTTTCCCCACAGTAACAAACCTGTGAAGTCGGTTGGACTCAGAGAGAGTGACTGGCCAAAAGATTCCCATCTTGGTTTCCTTGCCATTTACTCAGGATGATGAAAAAAGTAGCTTTGATAAGTTTTCCACTGGATATCTATATATGCCTATGGTACAGCAATTAGTAAATATTCAGGCAGCTAAGAGTTAGTTTTATAAGGTTTGGGTACAGAAATTTATCTCAGAAACAAAAGTTAATTTCTCTGCCATTTTTAAAGCTATGTAGCAGTTAATATCATGACCAGTTTCTGTTATTTTACACACTCTTGCTTTAGCAATAATGTTACTTAAATGTCGTTGGTCCATTAATCTGTACTATTACTGCAGTGATGCAGTGGTAATGTGAAGTTTCAAAATGATAAAAGATGATAGATGAAGTTTAAAGAAATACACAAAGTGAATTACCTGAAATTACATCAGCTTGTCACCTAATTAGAATTATTCTTCTTTTAAGTCTATTATTTTTCAACCAATTTGCTGTATTATTTTCTGAATAGTTCAGAATGAGCTTTATAATTCTGCAGATTGATGACATTCAAAATGACTTGCCTGCTGTTGAAATCAATGCAGCAAACTGGAAAATCATGCATGAAATACTGGCCAGCAAAATAAAGGAAAGGTTATTATGCCAATCCTAAAGCTCTAAGAATTAATGCTGTCAATTTTATTACCCTCTGTGGTTTTTTAACCTTCAGTTGAATATTAACATCTTTATTTTTATATAGAAAACAGAATTAATGTTAAAGGAGATATAGTTACCTGAACATTAAGAACAATGGTTCATAAAACTCAAGCTTGGATTGATTAAATTAAGAATTATCAGCTAATTTACTTGTGTTCATTTAGAATTTAACCAAGACACTTGACTTCATGTAGTTCTATGTTGGTTGGTTTGATTTTATGACACTACAGTGTGGTTTGTAAACAGTGGCTAGAATTAGCTGCATATTAAGCATTCTCTTCAAAAACAAGATGCATGTATATGTTTTATCTTTTTGCTTGGAAAGTTATTATTGTTCTGTATTTTGCAATTACCATATTTTTTGGAGTATAAGACGCACCGGACTATAAGATGCACCAAGATTTGAAGAGGCAAATTTTTAAAAAAAAGTTTTTGCACTATGCAGACCTCCCCCCAAAGGCCCATTTTTCACAAAAATGGGCCTGTTTTTTTTTTTTTTTTTAAGGGCATGAATGGCTTGTAGAGTGCTTTTACATGGGCCGTTTTTGGCTCATTTCTGCCCTCCCAGGCCTCCAGGAGCACTCTGAAGTCTCCTAAAGGCTATTCATGGCCATTTTGGTGAAGGGGCGGGGTTTCAGGAGGAAAAATGCTGTATTCAGTGTACAAGACGCATCCAGATTTTCACCCTCTTTTGGGGGGGGGGAATGGTGCGTCTTATACTCAAAAAAATACGAAATATGGTTCTTGTAATATACATCTACTGCAGCACTATCATCAGTTTTATTTTTATATATTTTGCTTTTTGATAATCCCCATTTATTTGTACTCCATAGAGCTTCCTCTTTTCCTTTTTTTTAGGAAAGTAAAGTGCTGCTTGGAGCTTAAATGATGCAGTTCTACTACCAAGATCATTTTGGGAACATTTTAAGAAAGGAGGGAAACCTAAAGAATTATACATCCTTGGTGAGAGTTAGTTTGATCTGATAGTTAAGGTGCTGGCCTAGAAATTAGGAGGTTTGTGAGTTCTGTTTGTAGTCCTGCTTTAGGCATGAAGGCTACCTGGATGATTTTGGGCCAGTCACTCCCTCTCAGCCTAATCTGCCTCATAGAGTTGTTGTGGGGAAAATAAGCATTGTATGTGTTCACCACCTTGAGTTATTTATAAAATAACTTTATTTATAAAAATATTAAAGGTGAGATATAAATAAAACAAAAAAATATGTGACGTATCAGTGCTGCTTTACAAAACCCTAGTAAGACCACATCTGGAATACTGCAACCAATTTTGGTCACCATACTACAAAAAAGATATGGAGACTTTGGAAAAAGTTCAGAGAAGAGCAACTAAGATGATCAAAGGTCTGGAGACTACACCATATGAAGAATGGCTGGAAGTTTTGGATCTGGCTAATCTAAAGAAAAGAAGAATTAGGGGGTGACATGATAGCAGTATTTCTGTATTTCAGGGGCTGCCGCAAAGAAGAGGGGGTCAAACTATTCTCCAAAGCACCTGAGGGCAGGACAAGAAACAATAGTTGGAAACTAATCAGAGAGAAAAGCAACCTGCAATTAAGAAAAAAACTTCTTTACAGTGAGGACAATTAACCAGTGAAACAGCTTGCTTTCAGAAATAATGGGCTCTTCATCACTGGAGGTTTTTCAGAAGAGGTTAGACAGTCACTTGTCTAAGGTGGTATATGTTATCCTGCTTGAGCAGGAGGCTAGACTAGAAGGCCTCCAAGGTCCCTTCCAGCTCTATCTATTCTAACAAAACAAAACAAAAATACAGGTAGTTCTGGGCTTAAAACCACAATTGAGTCCAAGATTTCTGCTGCTAAGCAAGGCAATTGTTAAGTGAGTCTCCCCCCCTCCCCATTTTATGATCTTTCTTGCCACCATCATTAAGTGAAATCACTGCAGTTGTTAAATGAATCTGGCTTCCTTATTGACTTTGCTTGTCAAAAGATCACAAAAGGCAATCATATGACCTTGGGACAGTACAGCCATCATAAATATCAGGTGCCAAGCATTTGAATTTTGATCACATGACTGTGGAGATGCTGCAGTGGTTGTAAGTGAGGAAAATGGTCATAAGTCATTTTTTCAGTGCAGTTGTAACTTTCAACAGTCACTAAACAAAATGTTGTTAGTCGAGGTCTAACTGTATGCTTGTCATGTGAAGTCTTATTTATGTTGACTCAAAAGTAAACCATACAAATCTGATAGTATTCCCAGATAAGTGATCAAAGGTTTTCTATCATAGTCTGCCTTTTCCCAGATATATTTGGCTGCTTCTGGGGCATTAAAACGCTTCCTAGCTTAAGGTGACCAGACGTGCCGCTTTTGGCAGGATGGTCCCGCTTTTGAACAATTTGTCCCGCGTCCCACAGTGTTTTTAAAAAGTCCCAATTTTTGTCTGGGGTGGCAGCTACCTCTGCCGCGATGCGCTGAGAGCACCTGGCTGGGAGCCCCACCACTGCCCGCCATGGGAATAGTGCATGGTGACCGGGGGCTGGGGTGAGGCGGCCTCTGCGGAGGGATGGGTGGGCGGCAGCGGGGCTCCCGCCGGCCGCTCTCAGCACATTGTGTTAGTGGCAGCAGTGGCGCAAAGTTCAGGGCCGCACGGGCTCTGGCTGCAGCTCCGGGTGAGTCAGAAATGAATTTATTTGTAATTTCAGAAATGAAATTATTTGTAGAGACAAAACTTTGTAAAACAAAAGTGATTTCAGTATTAGTTCAGTTCAGAGATGGGTTGCTCCCGGTTTAGCCCGGATTGGGCGAACCGGTTATAGCAGCGGCAGGAGGCTCTGCCCACCTGGATGCTTCTGCACATGCTCAGAAGCGTTGAGCACGCGTGTGCCCACACAAGCAAACTGGTAGTAAAAAAATTGGAAACCCACCACTGATTCAGTTCAATGTTAAGTATCACACTAAGAAACCTAAGGTAGGTTCCTGAAAAGAAGCATAACAAAACATGCTGTTTCCAAAGCCAAACTGAGCATAACGAGCTGGTATAAAAATACCTTTAGTTAACCAGACCAAAGATTCGCAGTTGTTGATGATAGTAACCTGGCATAGATATATATATACCTGAGCTGCCAACACGATAATTCAGATTATAAATCTGCCTAAAATCAGAGGCCTTATTTAACATCCTGGGTTCATGTTATTCCCAATATTAAATATAGGTAATTCTCATCAACCTTGAAGGGAAGTGCTTCAGGATAATTAGTTAATATTGGGCTACAGCTGAAGACATTAAATTCTATACATGTGCTAAGTATTATTAAGAATAATTTGTTCCCGTCTCTGATTTTCATTTAATGTGTTGATACACTTAGTGAATCTTTCTAGCCTTCCTTCTAGCAGGTAATAACATGGCATGCTTTTTTTGATTAATTTCTACAAATGCATTCTTTTCACAAATGGTAATCTGGAACAAATGTGTTAATGAAATAATATTGGAGTATGCTTGAATTGAATTCAGCATTCCTAGTGAAAAGGAAAAGAAAAAAAATAGATCTTCGTAAATGCTGCTAATTGACCATGTTACAATCGTTTGCTAATTAGTAAATAGTTGTGAGGGTTTTCTTCAAGAATCATTTTAAAATTTGCAGAATGCAACATCAATAGCTTAACAAGGGTTTAAGAAGATTTGAGGCGGAATTATTATAACTAAATTCTGTTTCCTACAGCCCAGCATTTAATGGTAGTGTTCTGATTTCAACTTCAGCATTATCTTTGCAGCTTGATAACTGCTTATTTTGATAAGCTTGATAATTTTTTATTTTGAAAATAAGCAACTAGAAAAAAATAATTTAAATGAATGTCCTCTTTATACTGGTGTAGACTTTCACAGTCAGTATGTTGAGCAGGATTGGGGCTTCAAGTTTTAGTGACAGTGATCTAGACAACAGTTTTCTTGATGTTTTGTTGGCAACACATCAGGCAAGGCAAGGACTTTAGCCAAACTGGTTTCTGATTGACCAACCCTTGCTAGCTTGCACTAGTTGGAAACCATTTTGGCTAAAGATGAATCAGCAGTCAGAACACCTGCTATAAAGAGTGGGGCCCAGTAAATTCCTGGATTACATATAAATTGTGAGTATTGTAGAGAGGGTTGTGAGAACAACAGAGTTGAAAGGGACCTTGGAAGTCTTCTAGTCCAGCCCCCTGCTTAGGCAGGAAACTACGGTATAGTTTTTAGAGAAATAACTGGATTGATGCATTTCCTTTTGAAAAGTAGAGAAAAAGCTAAAGATCAGAATGATATTTTGTAGAAACAAATAAAAGCGGACAGTGATGACGCCTGCTTCTAATCTAATATGGTATTAATATTTAAATCCACACTTTGTATCAGATTATTCTCAATAAGGGGAAGATAGCATCCATGAATGGGTTAACACAGCCTGTACTCTGATTGGACTGAGTCTGTAT
>JAPKID020000290.1:0-19516 GCA_026931265.2 Tropidonophis doriae | reverse complement strand
CCCTAGCAATTTTGAGTATATCTATAGTGATGCAGATAGCAGCTTTAGTTTGGCAAGATTTCTGTCTAGATTTCGGCTAAATAATGTTTAAAATTATCCAGTACCTGTGTGCCAGACAGACCCTAATGACTTTCCAAATATTTCCAGTATTTTGATTTACTGCCCACCTCCAACTGAGGAGCTTAAGGAGCTGCACAGTACTCTGATTTCTTCCACTGCAACCTTGTGAGCTAGTTTGAACAGTGAGATTATTCAGTTTTATGAAAATGCTTTGAATAAGTTTAGAACCACCAGACAACACTCAGATTGCAGATGGGTAACGAGAGCAAGGGGATGTGGTGGCTCAGGGGCCAAGATGCTGATCTTGTCAATCAGAAGGTTGGCAGTTCAGTGCCGCGCTAATGGGGTGAGATCTGTTGCTTGTCCCAGCTTCCGCCAACCTAGCAGTTTGAAAGCATGTAAAAAATGCAAGTAGAAAAATAGGGACCACCTTTGGTGGGAAGGTAATAGTGCTATGTGTGCCTTCGGCATTGAGTCATGCCGGCCAAGGAGATATCTTCAGACAGCGCTGGCTCTTTGGCTTTGAAACGGACATGAGCACCAGCCCTAAAGCGTGTGGGAACTTTTACCTTCATGAGATAAATTCCTCATTCTTCATGTTTTGTAAATGTTTGGGCCTTCTAGAAGGCCAGAAAGATCTGGCTATATTCTCCAAGCCCTGGAGCTAAGTGGGTTTGGGGCCACTGTTTCCTGTATATTCATTGTTGGTGAGATGTTTTGAGGTTTTCCAACTTCTTTTTTGTCCTAATCTGATTTAATGTTTATTTTTTTAATATAAAATTTGGTGCATTGTGAACTGCTTTGAGCAGTTAATTAATTTACAGATATTTTTTAAAATTATCAAAGACTTGAATATAAAAATGGAGATAGGAAAAAGGATTATGTGAATAGAATAGTAAATTGTGGTCTTATATGTCAAAGAGAAAAAAAATTCAAGAAAAACTTGTGGAATTTGTTAGAACTAAATATGAAATTTTACTTAAAAATAATATCCCATTATTTAGGATTCTTCAGTACTGCTTGAACTATTTATAAGTTCACATATCACATTAAGCCATGAACAGAGATCCTTAATCATTTTGGCCCAGTGAATATATGAAAGCTGTTGAAAGCTGTTATAAACACATATATACTATTTATTCTGGAATGATTTTATGACCGATCATAAGACAAACTAAGAGGCTGTTTCCTATTGCCAATATACGTTATAGGCCAGAATAGGTTGGAAAGAAATGTCACATGGATATCACATCTAGGACCAATCATAACCTTAATGATTAGTTATATAAATTACACTGAACCCAAACTTAATAGGTTTATATTCTTTCACGAGATGCTACCATCCTTCACTTCTAGCGTTTTGACCAAACAAATGAGGAACTGGATCGTTGCTGCATTTGAAAAAGAGCCTTGACAGAGCTAATGAATAGATGTCCTATCCTTAACTGTCTAGGATAGCTAATCCAGATCTAGATGCAAACTGTATAGTATAAAATATCAACAGTGAATAACACTTGAATTCTAGCAACTGTTTCTCATCTGCCTACCCTCAGCATGTAACTCAACAAAGAATTTCAAGTGAACAAAGAAAATGTTATAGGCCAGAGTTCGCCAACCTTTCCGGACTTGCGAACCGAGGGATGGGGATGGTTCCACATGAGCAGCTGGCAAGTGTGCAGCTCCATTTGCACAAGCAGCGTGCATACACACACACATATACCTGTCGCTCACACAAATGGAGTGTGTATGCATGCACTCGCCCACTGCTTATGCAAATGGGGATGCATTCTCACCTGTTTCCGTAGCCTGGTTGCAAACCTCACAGGCCACTTGTGGGCCATGGCCAAGAGGTTGGGGATCATCAATGTCATTTATAATTTATGAAATAGCCCACCTCTATCTTGGAAATCATAATTTTTTTACGATGAAAAGAGAATGTTCTCCTTTTTAAAATGCCTCTTCGTTATTTGCCCACAGTACTGAGCACTTGCCTACTAAGACTAATTGACTTAAAGAACCTGAAGTGTCTTCATCAAGTCAAACTGTGTACTTTCTTTAATGCCCTCTCAGATTCTTTCCTCCCTTGAGTTTATAAAGCTCAACTGGCAAATAACGTTTATCAGTTTAACAATTACATCAAATCAAGTTGCAGATGTATTTAACTTTTCTCCCATTTGTCAACAGAACCCTTGCCTTCAATATTTTAGCTCCCTGTCCCAAAATGACAGCGTAAAGCTAAAATCTCTCAACTACTTTTGTATGGAGCCCACCACTAGATAAGAGAGTTTGGCTCTCAGACACCAGTAACAGCTCTTGAAAAGATGCCCTTTAAAGAGGCTGCTTCTGGTTCAGAAGCTTGGAATCAAGCCATACTGTATAAAAATCATTTCACAATAACTTCAGTGAATGAAATGGCTACATTTTTCTTTTTCCCCCTAATCTTGCAAGTGTTTTGTGAGGATCACATATCTTATTTGTAGAGCTGGCACAAGGTCTGGATCATTACATGGGAGTAATTAGTCCTCCAGAGCCTTCAGGGACCTTCAGGAGGCCTCTGGGGGGCAGTGGGGGCTGTTTTCACACTCCCCAGACTCCTATAAAGCCTGGGGATGGCAAAAAATGGCAGCACGCGCATGCGCACTGGCCAGCTGACAGGGCAACGCCTCGCGTGCCCTGCCAAATGGCTCTGCATGCCACCTGTGGCACATGTGCCATAGATTCGCCATCACTGACCTAGTTTCAGACTATGGCATATTGGAAACATTCTCAGAAAGAAAAGATTTGGAGGTAACTTTTAACAAATGGATGCTCTAGGCCTGCTTCTCCTTTGTATATATAGAGCTACCAGCTCCTTACACGTTATATGCAAGAACTAGTTTGGTGTAAAATGATTTAGAAACTGATCCACAAATGTCAAGTTCTACCCTAACCATGAAAACTAGCTGAGTAAGTTTGGCCCTGGATATACATCCAATAAATAAATTTTAACCACCAATCTCAGATTTTCTATAGTACTTCCAGGTTCAGAATGGGTGATCCAATACTGACATTCAAGGGAGTTAATGTCAGTCACATAATCTGTTGCCTGATATTGAGTCGAAGGAAGTTAATTAAGAATGAAGTTGCTATTGGTCCTTTGACAGTACTATCTTCTAAAGCACCAGGTCAAATGATAGTATGAAGGAACTGAATGAAATATATCATAGTTTAGTCGTAGTGTTTCATTGGAGATCTGATAAACATTCAAGCAAGGTAAGAGATTCTTGAAAGAGAGGTTAGGGCAGTGATGGCTAACCTTTTCAGCACCGAGTGCCAAAAACGTGCATGTGTGCACCCATAATGCAATGTGCAAGTGACCATCCTGCGTGCCCAGGCATGTGTGTCCCATCCATACATGAGTCCCCAAGCATGTGCATGCACCCCTGCATACTCCCTGTGCATGTGCAGCAGAGACTTGAAAACCAGCTGGCCAGCAGGTGTGCATGCATGTGCTGTAGAACTGAGGTGACAGCTCGTGTGCCCGCAGAGAGGGTTCTGTGTGCCACCTGTGGCACGTGTGCCATAGGTTCGCCATCACAGGGTTAGGGTACACAGGCTTCAACTGGAATTGTTTTACCTTGAGCACAAAAGTGGGAAAGTAGCAATGCACTGAAAATACTTCTGAGCAACTAAAGAATTTGGAGAAAACAATTTTAAGAATTCGAGGTCTACAATAGCATTCTGTATTTTTCTTTGGCACAATGAAGACTACAAAGGAAAAAAGCAAGAACATTTCTGATGGCAAGACTTTTCTACTAACATCCATATTCACGAGGAGGGAGACTGCTACTGTAAACTTGTTATGTTTGCTGTAAGAGAACAAACTATTAGGAGTAAGGTTATAAATCCCAAAGGATACCACTCCACATTGCTTCCAAAATCCATCTGAGTCATTTCTTATTTATGAAGAAAAACAAGCACGAAGAAAAATCTTCCTGATCTCCCTTGTTGGGTATTTGAAACCTTTTAGGAGATTCTTGGCATCTATGAGAATTTTAACTTCCTCTGCCCTCCCTTCCCTTCCCCTCCCCTCCCCCTAACTCTATCCTAGTCGAAGGAAAGACAATCTGAAAACATAGGACAGATTCAGGTCATCTACAGTGTATCATCTCATACTTGCAGTTCATTGAGCTTAAGAAGCCCCCTCATACATTTTCAATATTTCCAACTTGAATAGGTGCCAACAGTGGTAATTAACAAGAGAAAATTCAGGCTGCTGTCTGTCTCTTAGCAGAGTGTAAAATATTGCTCAGATTGATAAGCAATCTCCCTGATGTTGAATTTTCCCATTTGGATTTTGCCTACGGAGAAACATTACAAACTCAGTTTTGTAAACTAGTCAGACAAATTGTGTTGATTTTAAGTAAATTAGCAAAGATGTCTCAAGGGTTGCCTCAGCATGCGTTTCATTCTGGCTATCAGTTTGAAATCTTCTGAAGACCTTCAGTATTATCCTTCACTCTCAGAATGAGATTTTAGAAGACAAGGAGACAAAGAGGTTTTTTTACAGCCACCCCTTTTGTGGACCTAAGAAGGGAATAGTTTTTCCCCTTCCTGGTGGGTAAAAAGCTTTCAAGCTGAATGAAAGGGATATGCAAGGGAGAGCAACCTATTGGCTTTAATGCAACATTGGAGGGATAGCTTCTGCCATATCTTCTACAATTGTTATTACATTGGAATTACAGTCATACTACTATTATCTCTAATGAAGCCATAGGAAGCAACATTTTGTTTTTAATTTGCCCTGATTATTATATACAGAACATCACCTTATGCTTCATCAGAAAAGGTAGCATATGATTTTGTACCTGATATTGAGATATTCTCCATATTGGGCCTGCATTTCTATTCTTCAGATCTTCTTTGCTGTTTCCAGATCAATGTGTGCATGGTTAATGCACAAGGTAATTTCCAAAGAAAGAAATTTTCTTTGAATTGACAAAACCCCAATTTCGGCCGTTTCATGAGTTAAACTTTGCTGCCTGCTTTCTAAAATGGTAACGAGAAAGAACTCAAGACCGTAGAATAAAAAACTTATAATTGAGGGATCAGAAAACATAAAATCTTTAACAACCCTACATTCAACTACTACCAGAGGTATATTTAGATGTTAAAATGCTAACATTACATACGGATTCTTTTTTTGTATTTATAATTCACACACAACTGTAATTCTGTTACTTCGATTTTTACCATGGTGAATTATATATTTGGGACTTCACCATTCATTGCAACGACTAATTTGATCAACAGAAAAAATGTGCACATCTTCTCTACCATGGCAACAATGCCAGTGAGAACTGCAATATCCTGGTAGACAGTAATTCAATGGGAAACATATCTGATAATGATAAATAATGCCTTGCATTGGCCTTCATTAATGATATGCAGTTTGCTTATGAGATAATGGCAACTGAGAAATAACATGCTATATTTTATAGCCAGATAAGGAGAGGGATTGGAATAAAAGGAAATAACCATCCATTCCCTCAGTCTATGCATGGTTATGGACTTGTTCTCATAAACGCAGCAAATAATGAAGGAAGAAGAAACCAAATCTTTTTGGCCACACCAATTAAGAAAGCTATCTCAGGTTCAAGCCAGTCTTAATGATGGAATGAATGTCTCTTTTCAAGCAATTAACATCCTTGCCAATCTAGCAGAGAATAAAAATGGTCACAAAATACAACATCTATCTATTTTCTACAAGCAAAGGCTTGGCACATGATTTACTAAACATGTTTTTAAGATCATTATAAAAATGATCTTCAAAATTTTAATAATTAAAAATATTTTAATAATTAGGGGTTAAATTCAGTAGCTGAATTTGTAGGGTTTACATACATTAACCACTACCTAATATTTCACTCTCAAGTGTCTTTAGTAACTTCCAAGCAGAACAGCTTCTCAAACCTATGGAAGATTATGTTACAATCTTTTTCAGGTTCTGGATACAGACAACTTCAGAATTAGCTTAATCTAGCACTGAAGACAGTACAATGGAAGATGTCTTCAACAGGAGTTGAGATATACAGGAAAGCTACTGAGAAAATAGTTGAAAAGTCCATTCATAAAACTTTTATTCCACTTACATCAACTTAATACACATGTTCTTAACAGTTATGTTTAGATTGTTCATGAAAATTTTCAGGAGACATTAAACAAAGCTAGCCATCATCTCAAGTTATTTCCCTGTTAACTATTTTTACAGCACATGCATGTTAGGCAAAGTATCAAAAAAAATCACAAAAGCAAAACCCTAAAAAAGTTAAATACATGGGTTTGTTTTACTGCTGTGCTCGATATACAGTGTAATTATGGATATCAAGCATTTCATTTTTTACTGCATCTTTACTTGTACATTTGTTCTTAGGTTGCCTAAACCATTTAAATACAAATAAATTGTGTAGCAAAAATAATGAAAGCAACAGCAGGTAACTTTACAAGTAATGGAATGTGAACCGTTTCTGCCCTTCTCTAGAGAAAGTTCATTTGGTTAGCAAGCCACTTTAAGGAACATCTTTCAGCTTTAATCGAAGATGTACTCTTGGATTGTAGATTCCACAGATTCACATGATTGACATGTAATATCCATGGGACATTAATTTTTCTTTGCTGTGCGTTCCAACATTGAAGTACCCACATTCACTACACCTATGTGGTTGCAACCATCATCCCTTTTTTTTAACCACTGTGACAGACCAATATGCAAGCAGTTTTTCATTGCTCAACATAGGAAGTTGTTTAACATTGGCTTTTGTGGGAAGCCACAAAGTACCAAGAGTACTATGCCAAACACGTAAAACTTTTATAAAAATTCCACATCCCTATATTGGCCACCTTGGATGAAACAAAAGTTCCCCAAATGTTAACTGGCTCTATTCCCCTAATATTAAACATAAACCACATGGGAAATATAGAAATCCAAATAGAAGTAACATAAACCTGTCATAAATCGTAAACAAAAACTATTTGTGGGACAGCATGGATGACAAATGGTCTACTGTGTAAATTTTAGAATGAGGCAGACAAAAATTGGAAGGCTGGTTAATTCTCCCCTCCTTCTCCTGCTTCAGCTTCATCTCCTTGGGTATCTGATGTCCACAACTGTTTAAAAAAATGCAGACATGTGTTACTCTTTAATGTTTTAGTTGTGTAAAGCGTTCAGAAGGAGTATCTCCTAGAAAGCTACATTTTAAGAAAAAAGACTCTTTCAAGAGTTAAAACAGCTAAGTAAAAATAAATCCATGCCACTTTTTTTTTTTTTTTTACTAAATTAGACTTCGGTTTTTGTTAACAGCAGCTATGAGATAACTTTAGCATTAAGATATTTATCCTTACTTGTATAAAGTATTTACAATATCCAAGTACTTACTGTCAAATTGTCTCTCAGTAACTGCATTATTAGTGTGCTGTCTTTGTATGACTCTTCACTTAACGTATCAAGTTCAGCAATGGCTTCATCAAAAGCCTATGGATAAAAAAAACAAAGTACATTTGTACAGGCAAAACATGTTAAAAAACAGTAAAGGCGATGTAACAGTTAGATTAGGAACTCACAGTCTTCGCAAGGGAACAAGCTTTCTCCGGTGAGTTCAGGATCTCATAATAGAACACAGAGAAATTTAAAGCCAGTCCTAATCTGATAGGATGCGTTGGTTGCATCTCTTTTTTGCTGATTTCAAAAGCTTCTTGGTATGCTTGTTGTGACTGCTCCACTATCCCTGGAAAAAACAGAGTAAACATCACACTGGCAATTTTATTTGGAGTTCGAAAGCACAAGTATAGATTAAATTTATCCATCACTCACACATACCAAGGTAGTTCAGTTTCAGAAAGGGATTATTTTTAAAATATATGCAATATTGACGTGCGTATGCTATTCCATGCAACTTTTTATATTGTTAAATTTACGTAATCAAGATAAAATAAATATATTTACATTTAATATACTTTAATTAGGCATATATTACTATAAAATATAGATTAAAATCTTTAAAAGGAGAACCTGAAAAAGTGGCCTTCTCAAGTTTGTTACTTTTATAGATTTTTTGTATGCCAGAAAAAGCTGCCAGCTACCCAACTATCTGAAGATACTATCAAAAATAATAGTATTTTAGACTAAAGAATACAAAGAACCTTGATCCACCAATTTCTTATTTACACTAAGGTGGTTTTTACCATCACAGCAATAGTATTTTTCAAGTGATACATTACATTTAAATATAGAAACCTCAGCTCCGTTGTTCTAGGAAATATGGTATTTTTAAAATGAAATTTAAGGTTAAAACAACATATAAAGAAAACAAGTTTTAAAAAGGCTAAAAAACTGGTCAGCAAATAGATTTAATTATCTAATTTTACTTAACTGGCCTGTTTACGCTTTGGCACTCTTTTGAAATCTAAGGCTAGGCACCTGGATGGAGTATATCACATCATACATAGGCTGAGGTTTAGAAGAGCCTATTTAAACTGTAATATTTTGGGATCAAACATTTTTTAAAGTATTTTTATCCTGCCTCCCCCCCTCCCCCAATATATAACTCAAGCTGGTGAACATAGCCAATAATACTTCCTCCTCCTATTTTCCTCATAATACTACCACTGAGGAAGAATGATAAAAGAAGTGTTCTAATGCAGAAGAGGCAAATGCTATAGAGGATAATTATACTAATTTTAAAAAAATGACCTTGTGGCACCACCAGAATGGAATGAATGATCTAGATCAGAACATCTATTTTTAAAACAATGACAGGCACAACTTACTTCAGCCTTCCTGAGCTTGATGCCCTTCAGACTGTTGGATTACAATTCCCAGCCAACAAAAAAAAATTACAACAATAAAGGCCTTATTCTAAATAGGCAGCAAATGGTTAAGAACTGTATTTTAGGCTGGCAACTTCTGACAGTCAAACACACATAGCGTGAAGCATACCTCTTTGGAGTAACTGTCTTACTAATATCCAGAATAAATGGCTTGCTAATCATACCAAGGAGCAACTATATTTTCATTTCATTGTTTCAAGTTGCAGGCCAAGAAAAAATTGCTTTGCATTCTATAACCTGATAGCAGGGTAGAAGAAGGCCTTTTCCTGAATAGAAGACGACGAGGCATCATGGACTTTAGGGCTTAGTCGTGTTTATACAAAAATGAATAGCTGCTCATACAATCAGATCCTAAATATTTGACATTAAAAAAAACAACCATTTGAATTGTTTTCATGGCACCCTATAATTCCACTACAGTACTATACAGTACAGTACTGTTAACTAGCACATTTTGCACAAACTGAAATTTCATGACTCTCCAAATCTGTTGCAATAGATTGCCCAGGTTAACATTTGTGAACCCTCCATCTCCAGAAACAAAAGAAATTGATAGGAAGAAATTCAAATGGTCTTAATTCTTTCCATGCTTCCTGCCAACATGAGAAAAACATGTATAATACCACGAACCATGTTCCCATTCTTTATTACTCAGTACCCTGTGTGAGGGGTATGGTTTTACCTGTGCTATTGATCTGAATACTCCTCAATGAATTGAGAACATCAAATCAGGAAGTTCTCAGCTTCCCACCGTAATTGGGACTGGGATTTTGGTCACTGAGCAAAACAGTCACTAAGCAAGACGCCACATGATTGCTTTGCTCCATACTGCAATCTCAATTCTCTCAGCTGTGGTTCTTAAGTGGAAGGCTGTGAAAAAAGCTGCGTGTTGGAGCGTCAGACCTGAAAGCCATCTTTACCTTTGGGACTTCAGGCCTGCCACATTTTCTACTCTGGGAAAATGGGAGGGGGATTATACAGAGTGTGGGTGATATATAGTCAAAGTAATATTCCTTCTCAGAAATTCAAGGCTGTCTTGCCCTGCAGCTGCGATGAGGTGACTGGGAGGTATCTCCAGTTTCGGGTGGTGCCTGATTGGATTCTGTGATGGACATGTGTGTACTGGGCAAGGACTTTCTTTTGGGTGGGGAAAACCTGGAAACCTTCAGATTCGGGTTTTCCCAGATGTTCCAATATGACGTCTCTAATAAAATGGAACTTTGAGGAAACTCAAACCTCAAACTCCTTTTGTTGGAGGGTGTTACTTGGAATCTGACATGGAGGGCAGGCAGCTCCCTTCTGTGCACTGGACTTCCCCACTTCATCTCTCCTGCCCAGCACACAACTTCCTCTCCCCTCCATGTGGAAGGGAACTCATGCACTGGGCAGGAAAGATTGCGGAGATACGAGCTTCATTTCTGAAGCCTGATGAAGACTCTCCTCCTCTCCTCATGCACAGGGAAAATCCTTTGGCAAGCAATAGCGTGCAACCTTCCTTGCCAGGTTCCTCATTGACTTTCTGGGGAAGCTGGCAGAGAAGATTACCAATGACAATTGCAGGACCGCAGGGCAATTGGCAACCTGTTATAAATGTGAACAGGTTGACAAGCACTCAGATCATGATCACTTGACCATAAGGGGGTCAAGTGTTTCATGTCCAGGAGTGCCTTATGGATCATCAAGCACCTTTTCCAAGCTGCCATAACTCTAAAAAAGTCATTAAGTGATCGGTTGTAAGTCAATTACTACCTGTATTGTTTCAATATATTCATCATCAGCACTTGGACCCTTCTAGATGATTTTCAACAGGAAAACCACTTTCCTGTCCATTATGCCTGTGTGGAGTACAATATGGGTATGCAGGTAGTCCTCGACTTACAACAGTTCATTTAGTGACTGTTCAAAGTTACAACAGCACTGAAAAAAGTGACTTATGACCATTTTTCACAATTACAAGCTTTGAAGCTTCCCCATGGTCAGTCATGTGATCAAAATTCAGATGCTTGGCAACTGGTTCATACTTATGACCATAGCTGTGTCCCAAGGTCATTTGATCCCCCCCCTTTTCAATCTTTTGACAAGCAAAGTCAATAGGGAAGCCAGATTCACTTAACAACCATGTTACCTTCAAATGTTTTCTTTGAAGACATTTTGCTTCTCATTCTTGGATGAGAAGCAAAAGACCTTCAAAAAAAAAACAGAAAGTCCAGTTGCCTCTTGAAACACCTTTAGGGCAACCATGACCTGGATGACTGAGAATCTCCATAGACAACCAGGTTACTAACTTATCAACTCCAGTGATTTACTTAACAACTAAAGCAAGGTAGGTCATAAAATGTTGGATTCAATTGTGGTTGTAAGTCAAAGACTACCTGTAATTGGGCTGGGGCTTTTCTAGGACATAGGAGTCATCTGCTATATATCTCCTAGCATTTTTGTAAACATAGCAGTTACTTCCTTTCTGGATAGCCACAGAAACATGAAGCATCAGAAACACTGTTCAGTTCTATCAGAAATATTATTTTAAAATTTTTGTTTCAAGGTGCATCCCTCTACCCAGAAAACAAACAAAAGTTAAATGTAGGTTACAGTGGTTGGTTACTCTGTGGTAACTTTTTTGATATGCACCCAGCATTCCAAATCTGCTCACTGGTCCAGAACCATTGAAGACCTTTACTCTCTATGTGCAAATCTCACATAGAGCCCTCAGTACTGGTTAGATACCACTTTTACTTGGACTTGCTTTCTTCTGCATCTATAAGATCCTCCAGTCTCTGAAACCTATCTGGCACAAGAAGATCGACTACATTCATCACAGCAAGTATCACAGTGGGAAACAGAACCTGTCACCTTGCCATTTGTCATGTAGCTTCCAAAATCTCCAGTGATGCAATTCAGTAAAAGTTGATCATTTGGCCAAAATTTGTATTAAGGATATTTATCTCCTTATACTGTTATTCACTCTACCAGTATTTAGGACACAACTGGTAAGTGATACAGAGATACATCAGGGTCCAACAATCATTAGCTATTCTTGCTCAATAATCTGAAAAAGAAATCTTACTAAAAACTTTCTGAAAGCTGTATTTCCATTCCTAAGGAACAGATTTTAGTCTTTCCTCCCATAAATTCCGAGGCAATTATCTCAGGAAGTTCTAATTGTCTATGCATTTATCATTTAAGACTACTCACTTGCATAATTATTTGGTTCACTTTTTTTACAAAAGGTCTGGTAAACATACTCTAGATTAGGAGTGTCAAACTCAATGTCAGGCCTGGAAGCCATCTTTTACATTGGCCTTTCAAGCCTGCCGCATTTTCTACTGTGGGAAAATGGGAGGGGGGATTGTATGGAGTATGGGTTATATGTAGTCAAAATAAAATTCCTTTCTTAAGAAGCCAAGGACAGCTTGCCGTCCATTTGCCCTGCAGCTGGATGGGTGTGCTAGAGAAACATCTCCAGTTGGGAAAGGGGTCTGATTGGGCCATGTGGGTGCTGGGCAGAATCTTGAACTTTCAACTGGGTGGGGAAAACCTGGAAGCTTTCAGATTCGGGTTTTCCCAAATGTGTTAACATGCTATCTCTAATAAAAAGGAACTTAGAGGAAACTCAAGCCTTGGAGTTAATTGGGGATGTTAGGATTAGGGTTAACCTTGACACTCAAGGCCCTGGGACCAGATCCAGTGCATAGGATGCTTAGATCTGGCCTGTGGGGCTCCCTTGGAAACAGCAAAGGACTAGCCCGCAGTGCTTCTGCCAGCGAAAAGGACTGCATGCTTGAAAGCCGCCCAGGATTTGTAACTTTGTGCTGGCTACCCCACTGACTTTGCTTGTTGGAAGCTAGTAGGACACCACAGTCACATGAGGTCCTTGCTTGACAGCGGCAATGGGATTGCTGGTATTGCAGTTGCTAAGTAATGCAGGCACAAGATGTCGTGCTTTATGACTGCATTGCTTAGCCTTGGAAATTCTGGTTCCAATTACTGTACTTAAGCAAGGACTATGACCATTCATTTAACAATGGCTTTCAAAAAGTCACTTATGACCTTTATTTGCTTTGCTTTGGTTTATTAGTTTTCTGATAGAAATTGGTCATCCATTAAATATCTCAAATCAATGTTTAAGGTTATGAAGAGATACATACACAGATACACATGAATACGATATTAGTAGATATATTATAGTAATACAGCAATTGAACAAAGTACATTTAAATTTAGGTAATTATTTCTTGTGACAAGAGAAGAATCAGATTATATTCCTATAACTTCTATTTTTCTTTTTGAGATAGAGAGATACACAGTTACATACAGATTTTCCATCATGTCTAATTGGCAGCACATGAAGCAAGACCAAGGATAAAAGTTTTAATTGCCCAATATGAACAGAAGATGAAAGCAGAGGCAGTACTTCATAGATTTGTGTCCTGACTCCCCCAAAGGTCCAGATTTATTTTCTTTCTAAACAATTTTATTCACTCAGCTAGTACTTGCACCCCCACCCTTATGTCTACAAAATATAAGGGAGCAGGAATGCTATGAATCACCAATAATTTGCCTAGTATATGATATAGATAAATCATATTTCCAAATTCTACCTTAAGCTAGAAATTTCGGGGAGGCTTCACTTATGCATTTTCTATTTATTAGCAATATGTAAAATGGAGAAATTGATTTCCTGAATGTTCCATTTTTCTCCTTCAGAATGGGTTGATCCAAGAATATGGGGGTGATTCCTAACATTTGCAGATGTATATTTTGCAATAGGAAGTAATTTATAGTATTTTGGACAATTTGATCCTGCAAGTAAAATTTAAATATTGCATGAACCATATACCAGAATGCTTGGATTGGCCTGTTCTGCAGAAGAAATGGAAGATCGGGGTTGGGGGGTTGGGGAAGAGAAAGAGGAAATAATGTTCCAGAAACAAATAGCATAGTGTTACTTAGGACTGTGCAAAAAGGGTTAGCGTCCACTGCTTAAACCAAAGATATCTTCTCTTCTCTTGTAGGATAGCCATGTCATCTTGGAGAAATATTTTGTTTCAGGAATATCATGTAGTTAGTAAAAGTGTGCCACCAAACATTCTAAACCTTTAAATGCAAATCACTGTATATGATAATTAATTATCAGGATGAAGGTACCAACTTGTACCTATACTTGATTTCAGGAAAAGAATATCTTCAGTGGCTAAGCAAGACACAGAAACACCTTTGAGTAGACCTTTGAAAAAGTATCAATTCTCCAGGTCTGAATGTCTGGCATATCACTTTCCTTCTCTTTCTAGAAATACTACTGAAGAGGTAGCTGTTCTATTTTCAAACCCCACCCCCATCCCATAATGTTTCTCAGTACTAGTGTACTTTAATTTCAACCATATTTGCAAAACAAATCCTTCTTTTCAACATTTTCTTCTACATTTATACCTTTAACTCTCATTTAGAAGAAGAAATGGTCTTAGCAGTATATTTCTTCCAAATACCTTCCAATGTCTACCAGTTCATCCCAACTTCAAGCAAATATAAGGTCTGAAAATTTTGCCTACTCAAGCAATTGAAGAGAAAAACAGAAAATAATTTTGTCTCTCTGTTTTAATCTCAACCTTTTCTCTTTTCACCAGCTCTATTTGCCACTGGCTTCCATCACAACGCCTCTGAACTGACTCAGTTTTCTCTGGCTTCCATCTGTCATCCCTCCCCTCCCCTCCCCACCCCTTTCTGATCAGTTAGTTTTCATTCTTCTCTTATCTTGCTACCCTACCATTTCAAAAGTTCTGGATTAGGAACCAGCCACATTTTCTCACTGACAAAATTGTCCGATCACATTTGATAGATCTTCTCAAGTTCTTAGTGAACACATCTTAAGTCACAAGAAAGAAACAACCCAGATCTGTAGCCTTTCCAGCTTAAACTACATGCCCAACATCTGAATTTCAGATATAATCAGCCGCTGCCATAATTTTAATCAGGTATTTGATAACCTTAAAAAAAATTAAATTGTATCCATTTTCATCCAGGTACCAGAAGTCCTTCTATTATATCACCTTATGAAATGTACCTGATCATCTACCTTAAAAAACACATATTGGAAAACAATATATATATTTTGTATATGTATAAAGAGTACCGTTAGACAACAGTGAGAGGACAATGAAGATGTTGCTTAAAAATATCGCCTTGCAACAATTAATTGTATGCATTCATATTATCAACAAGAACATGTTTAAATCTTTATCTTTGAAGCAACTGGTACCCTCACTTACATGTGCTGGTATTGTATTCCAATATGTTTCCAGGAAACCAGTTTGGGGTATATTACCATAAAGCAACATTCCATTGCTGCAAAATTCAGGTATATGTTGCCATTGCTGAAAACATTTAAAATATTTTCTTTACTGATTTATAACAACAGCCTCACCAACAGTTATTATTCTACTAAATATGAATCTACGAAAATACAATTCTAAAAACGTAACACACTGTACCTTTCTTGTCATCACCAGCAGCAACCTCAGCCAAGTAACGGTAGTAGTCCCCTTTCATTTTCAAATAGAAAACTTTGCTTTCTGCTTGGGAAGCATTAGGAATCAAAAATTTTTCCAACAGAGACTGCAATTAAGAAAAAAAATAGTCAGAAGGGTTTACATACAGGGAACTTTTAGTATATTATCAACTATTAAAATTGGCTGAACTCTTATAAACGTTTTTTTGTAAGTGCTAAAGAAAATTAAACTACTATATTATATACTGTACTAAAGTTAGAAATAAATTTAAAATGTCTATCTTTTTAAAACTAGCTCATCTGAATATGTATACTGATATTTAGCATATGTGGCCACAAATAAAATAGAATCAAACCCATTTGGTGCCATTTGTTTTTGAAAGTTATAGAAAGTAAATACAATACAACACAATACAATAGCAGAGTTGGAAGGGACCATGGAGGTCTTCTAATCCAACCCCCTGCCTAGGAAGTAAGCCCTATGCCGTTTCAGACAAATGGCTATCCAACCAACATCTTCTTAAAGACTTGCAGTTATAGAACATTCAATAGCTCTATGTGTGTAACATGTCATTGTTCTAAAATGGCATAATGTTTAATATAAAGTGAATGACTGACTGATGTTTATACAAAGCATTTAAGTACATAGCATTTAAGTTTATACAAAGCATTTAAGTGTTGCTAGTCTTTTAGTGCATAAGGATTTTGTCAATTTCAGTTACTTACTATTCTCTATATTTAAATGGATTTTCATAACTTTTAAAACGCCCCGATAACCAAATTAGTACTCTTACTTTAGAAACTTTATATGCAATCATTCATTCAGGGATTTCAGGATATCTTATAATATTAATATTGTATAATAAAAACAACCTAGAAAAAAATATAACATTGTATGCACACATGCATGCATGTTTGGATAACTCATTCTGTGTTTCCCACCTTGAGTAACTTATGAAATGATAACTGTGAGATTTAAAAAAATCAAATAAATAACCAAATAAACAAACAACTTACTGATTCTATTAGTAAAATAAATCATCTGAAAATGAACCTGCTCAGCTTTTATAATAATGTTTTCAACCTGATGTTCAATTCAACAAGCTGATGTTCAATTCAACAAGCTGATGTTCAATTCAACAAGAGAAGCAAATCTTTGGCCGCTAAACCTACAATTTGGTCTGCCTATATGATCAAATCATTGAACCCTTGCCCCATATACAGATGAGATTCTAACAGAAAAATAGTTCCCATGTGACCATTGTAAGGTTACATATCAATAAATTAAGGTTACATATCAATTAATTAAGATCAAAAAATTCAATAGTAACGAATATATTGATGAAAAAATCTCCCAATTTAACAGTTATTACAACTCCATGTCATAATAATACTACTAATAGACCAACTATTTATGTATTTATGTATTTATGTATTTATGTATTTATGTATTTATTTATTTATTTCTGCCTTATTTTTACAAATAAATCAAGGTTGTGCACATATCCAACACAATTTCCTATTTTTCCTACAACAACTGAGTGAGGTGGGATGGAAAAAGAGTGAGTGACTGGCCAGGTCACCCAGCTGGCTTTCATGGCTAAAGTGAGACTTAAACACACCATCTTTCACATTGTAGCTTGGTGCATTAACTACTAGACCAAACTGGATCAAATCAACATGTATCAAAACTATATAGGTTTTGTCTTAAACAATAACAAACAAACTACTATGCATTCCTCCTGATGTTTAGCATTAAAACAGAAGAAATTTTACACTAATCCTGGTCAGCAATAAAGTAATGAATTAAAAAAACAAAACATTTTTCAATACCGATGACAGAATAACATCATATTGTACTTCCAAAAGTCTATCACTGAACTAAGATTGCAAGTTATGTATAACCAAATATAATTTTAATTGATATACTGGATGTCCACTGAAACTGGGACATTACTCTTAGTAGCTGTTGCAAAAGGTTCCAAACCGTTTATAGAGTATACTCACAAAAATATTGCAACAGAAGGAGCCTCAGTAAAAGTTCTACCCAAATTGTGCTAGCAAACTAGAAAAATGATACAATGACTAACAGATAGGAAGATGTCAATCTGCATTCCTATACAAAAAAAAAGAGACTTAATAGTATGTGAACTATTGCACAATGTACTTAATATTACATGCTAACCAAATAATGCTGAGGATCATCCACTCCAGATTAGACCCCAGAGTGGAAGAGATGCCAGATGTTCAAACTGGCTTTAGAAAAGGGCAAGAAACACAACACATTATTGCTGATGCACACTGAATAATTGAGAAAGGCAAATACAAAAAAAAATGGTATTGTCATTTTGCACTTTATTGATAATAGAAAGGTATTTGATTCTGTGAACCATGTCAAGCTGTGGAATGTGCTGAGAAAAATAGGGAACCCCAAAATATCCTATTGTTCTCTTCTGCAACAATAGAATATGGAGAAATAGGATGACTCCAGGTTGCCAAAGGAGTAAGGCAAAGCTCATAGTCTCCCTTATTTATTTAACCTACCTGCTGAATATACTGTATATTAAGGGAAGGTAGATTGGAAGAAGTTGAATGTGTTTTTAAACTGGAGGAAGAAATATCAATAGCCTGCACTATACAGATGATACTATTCTTGATAGCTGAAAATGCAAAGAATCACAAACTTTAGTAAGAAAGGTCAAGCAGTGCAGTTAAAAACACGGAGCTAAAATTAAATATAAAGACCAAGTCTCAGAATTGAAATAAAAATACTGAAGTGATGGATAGCTTCTGCCTTTCAAGATCAAACATAAATACTAAAACAAAACAACCAAACAACTAAGAAATACACCAGAGTAGCTCTTCATAGAGCAACTATGAAGGTCTTGGAAAAAATATTCAACTGCCTTGATGGATCTATACTTTGAAATAGCAGATGGGTATAAGCAAAGGTATAACTTTGTGACATTTTGTGGAAGCAGAAACTGGACTTTGAATAAACAGATTAGGAAGAATATTGATGTTTTTGAGTTTTGCTATTGGAAAATACTTCTGAAAATACTGTGAACAGCCAAGAAAATAAGCAATGGATCATTGAACAAATCACCCGAGTTCTCACTCAAGCCACAAATAAGTAGGCTCAAATTTCCCTACTTGATGAAATCGAGGAAAGTATTTTATATGTGTTGTTTTGTTTTTGTTTGTTTTAAAAATAAAAAAATTATTCAAAAAAAAATTCCCTACTTTGAACAAAGTATGTGAAGACCTAGCTCTCTGGAAAAGACTCTTAACACTGGGAAAGGAGAAATTGACTAGGAACAAGGTAGATACACTTAGCTACTCTTGAAAGACTAGGTTAGGAACAGATTGTTATGGGGTAAACAGAATCAACAATGATCTGATGGCACCTGATCAATAGTTAATTTCAAAAGTGTAACAAAAGATGAATGCCACATGAGTTCATTTTGGCACCTTATTTCAAAATAATAATCGGGGGCAGGAGGAAGAGAGCAAACAGACCTTTATACAGTAAATAAAAGTTCTGGAGGCTGCAAATGTAAGATTAATGACCAGAAATTTCATACAAAGAATAAGACTGGTAAAGAACAGCTGTTGCTTTCTATTCATCTTCTGTATAAAAATGAAGACACTGGCAGAGAAAATTCCATTCCACAATCATCTTGAAGCCTCAATAGGCTAGCATTTTTAAAAAAAATAGTCTAATAACTTTAATATTGAAAAAAATAATGTTATATAAGAACTTAAACAGACTAGCGTTTCTTAGGAGAGAATAATTTGAAGGCAATCTCACATTTTTAATAAAGACTGAATATAACAGAATTTATTAATTCTATTAATACGTTTAAGCTTTATAACATACTAGCTGTATCTGCCACGCGTTGCTGTGGCCAAGTTTGGTTAAATGAAAAAGTTTCCCCACATAGACCCTCTCAGCGACCCCCTTCCTTCTCTGCCTCGGTTTCCCCTCCCTCTACCTACCTACCGTATTTCTCCCTCTACCTACCTACCTACCTACCTCATGCCACCATTTCGAGTGGTGAGGTGGGGGGGAGAGGCGGAGGGCGGGGG
>JAPKID020000289.1:0-19526 GCA_026931265.2 Tropidonophis doriae | reverse complement strand
ATTGGTTTAATTTATTTTTAAATGTTTTGTGTTTTGTATTGTGTTTTTAGTATTCCCTGTGCGCTACCCCGAGTCCCTTGTGGAGATGGGAGTGGGATATAAGTTTAAATAAAGTAAAGTAAAGTTGGGAACTGACTCCCATGTAGGATCATTGTGGTGTTCCTAGAATCATGTGATCACCTTTTGACAAGGAAAATCAATGGGAAAATGAGAACTCACTTAACAACCGTGTTATTAATTTAACAACTGCAGTCACTCACTTAGCAACTATAGCAAGGAAGGTCGTAATGGAGTAAAATTCCCTTAAGAAATGTCTCACTTATCAACACACATTTTGGACTCAATTGTTGTCGTACGTCAAAGACTATCTGTATTGCTTTGATGAACAGCAAAGAGGGACTACTATTTCATAAAGTCTAAAACATTTCTTCTTCATCTTTTGGGGGAATGTGCAGACTCTTAAGTGTTTCCATTTCTAGTGCAAAATATTGTCAGGAGTGTGCACATCGGCTATGAATTTTGTCCCCTTACAGGCTAAACAAAAGAAAAGGCAGCAAGAGTGAGTTTAAAAACAACAGGGCAATTATTAGTTTAAGTGCACCTTGGGGAGTGTTTAAAAGAATTCTGATCAAAAAGGTACAAGAAGTATATATCTACAGACCCCTCACATCCTGGACATAAATTGTTTCAACTTCTACCCTCAAAATGGTGCTATAGAGCACTGCACACCAGAACAACTAAACACAAGGACAGTTTTTCCCCAAATGCCATCACTCTGCTAAACAACTAATTCCCACAACACTGTCAAACTATTTACTAAGACTGTATTACTATTATTCTTCTCATCCTTCCTAGTACCTATTGCTTCTCACTTATGACTATAATCTTGTTGCTTGTATCTTTACATGTTATATTGTTTTATTGTTTCCTAGTATGATTTGATTGCTTATTAGTAACGTATGACTATCAGTAAGTGTTGTATCATATGATTCTTGATGTATATATTTTGTTTTTTCTTTATATACACTGAGAGCATATGCACCAAAGGCAAATTTCTTGTCCAACCACACTTGGCCAATAAAGAATTCTGCTCTGCTCTGTTCTATTCTATCCCTTTCTTTTCTTTTCTTCTTGAATTGAAAAAGTGGTTAAGGCCTAATCTATATGATACTTAAAAAAAAAAGAAATTGAAGTTGGTGTTGAATGTTAATGACCATATAGATTTTCTACCTCAATGACACTGATGCATTACCACCAAAAATTGTCCTCCTCCCTCTGTTTGCAGAACCTTTCTAAGGGAACTAATGAAGCCTAAGCAAACATATCTACCACATAACAGGGAAAGTCTGCTCCAGATTGACTTGAGATATTTATCAAGACCTTGTAAAAATGATTCAGGTCAGAAAACTCTCCTTCTCCTTTTCCTCTTTTAACTCTTTTGGCAAGTTAGCTATTGTCAATTTCAGAGCCCGTGAGAGCATTTGCTTTGGATAAGTGTTGACATTCATTCAGAATAATCTCTCAAGACTCATAGTCCAGTTCTGTGTATAGCAATATCAGCAAGTCAGTGCATTTTTTTTTAAAATGCAGTTTTGTAAACAGTGCCACTGGCAATAAAAATGAAGAAAAGATTCAATGACTGTTGGGCTAAACTGAAACCAGAGTTCCTGACAACAATATTGTGATTAAGATAGAACAAGAAAAGTAAAGAGTGAGAGAGCTTTCCCACAATTGTAAAATTAAAGGTAAAGGTTCCCCTTGCACATATGTGCTAGACGTTCCTGACTCTAGGGGGTGGTGCTCATCTCTGTTTTAAAGCCAAAGAGCCAGAGCTGTCCGAAGACATCTCTGTGGTCATGTGGCCAGCATGACTAATCATTGAAAGCACATGGAACATTGTTACCTTCCCACTAAAGGTGGTTTCTATTTTTCTTCTATTTTTACATGCTTTCGAACTGCTAGGTTGGCAGAAGCTGGGACAAGTAACAGGAGCTCACTCTGTTATGCGGCGCTAGGGATTCGAACCACTGAACTGCCGACTTTTCTGAGCAACAAACTCAGTGTCTTAGCCACTGAGCCACCACATCCCTATTCCCACAATTGTACCATCGGTTATAAACCCCACTGGGAATGGGATAGGAACATTTGTTTTTGCTTTGCCATTAAATAATTCTTTGTTTCCTAACTATGCACAACTGGTTCTATCAGTGAAATACTGAGGCAAATATTCCAAGACTGAGAGGCAGCCCTCTACTAATTCTCAGTGGTTAAAATGCAGTATTACAGGCTAATTCTGCTGACAGCTGATTGCCAGCAGTTCGAATCTCACTGGCTGGAGGTTGACTCAGCCTTCTATCCTTTGGAGGTCAGTAAAACGAAGACCCAAATTGTTGGAGGAAAGATGCTGACACTGTAAACTGCTTGGAGAGGGCTGTAAAGCACTGTGAAATGGTATATAAGCCTAAGTGCTATTGATATTGCTATAAATTTGGCACCATTTTTCTCAGGTGTGATGAATAATGTTCTCCTATAACCAGGCCTGGGCAATGGATGCTCTCTTGAACCTGATTTAACAGTGCCGGTGATGATGCACAGAAGAGAATCCATTGGCTTGACATGATCCATTTTATTTATTATTTATTTATTTGTTTGTTTGTTTGTTTGTTTTGTCAAGCGTGTATAAGATGATAGATATATACAAGATTACGAATACATGAAATGGATATTAATAAATGGTGTTGTTAGGAGGGCTGACGGAGGCAGGTCTTGAGACTGTTGTTTGGGAAGAGTTCGATCCTGTGTCTCCTGATGACATGGACAGGATGCTGGGGCAGCTGAATGCCATCACGTGTTTATTGGACCCGTGTCCCTCCTAGCTAGTACTGGCCTCTCGGGAGGTTACACGAGACTGGCTCCAGGGAATTGTTAACACTTCGTTGAGTGAGGGGTTCTTACCGACCATCTTGAAAGAGGCGGTGGTGAGTCTCCTCCTCAAGAAGCCCTCCCTGGACCCAGCTGTGATAGTTAACTATTGTCCTTTCTCCAACCTTCACTTTCTTGCGAAGGTTGTCGAGAGTGTGGTGGCACGACACTTCCCCCAGCACCTGGAGGAAACTGTCTATCTAGACCCGCGTCAGTCCAGCTTCTAGCCTGGGTACTGCTTGTAGACGGCATTGGTCACGTTGGTAGATGATCTCTGGAGGGCCCGGGATAGAGGTTGTTCTTCTATCCTGGTCCTACTAGATCTCTCAGCAGCTTTCGATACCATTGACCATGGTATCTTATTGCACCAGCTGGAGGGGTTGGAGTTGGGAGGCACTGTTCTGTGGTGGTTCTCCTCCTACCTCTCCGGCCGGTCACAATTTGTATTGGCAGGAGGGCAGAGGTCGACATCAAGGCTTCTCATATGTGGGGTGCCTCAGGGGTCCGTCCTCTCACCCCTCCTGTTCAACATCTATATGAAGCCGCTGGGTGAGATCATCTGTGGTTTTGGGGTAGAGTTCCATCAGTATGCTGATAACACCCAGCTGTACTTCTCTACCCCTAACCAGCCCAACGATGCTGTTGAAGTGATGTCCCTGTGTTTGGAGGCCGTGCGAGTCTGGATGGGGAGGAACAGGCTCCAACTCAACCCGTCCAAGACCGAGTGGCTGTGGTTTCCGGCGTCACGACATAGCCAGTTGGTTCCATCTCTGACTATCGGGGGCAAGTCATTAGCTCCCGCAGAGAGGGTCCGCAACTTGGGCATCCTCCTGGACTCTCGGCTGTCTTTGGATGACCATTTGACAGTCATAGCCAGGGGACTTTTTATCAAGTTCACCTGATACGCCAATTGCACCCCTTTCTGGATCGTGACACCCTACGCACGGTCACTCAAGCCGTCATTTCCCGCCTGAACTACTGTAACGCTCTCTACATGGGGCTGCCCTTGAGATGCACCCGGAGGCTCCAGTTAGTACAGAATGCGGCCGCGTGGGGGATTCTGGGAGTCTCAAGATACTCCCATGTAACACCTCTCCTGCGCGAGCTGCAGACTGCCTGTGGCCTTCCGGGTGCGCTTCAAGGTACTAGTGACCATCTTCAAAGCGCTCCATGGCTTGGGACCTGGTTACTTTCAGGACCACCTCCTACCACACATCTCCAGTCGACCTGTCTGCTCCCACAGGGAGGGCCTCCTTAGGGTGCCGTCCACTGGACAATGCCGGCTGGTGACTCCCAGGGGAAGAGCCTTCTCTGTGGCAGGCCCCGTCCTCTGGAATGACCTGCCCACCAACCTCCGTACAATCACAGACCTTCGCCTCTTTCGTCGGGCATTAAAAACATACTTCTTTCATGAGGCCGGCCTGGCATAGCTGTTATGGCTGATCTTAGTCTGGGTTTTAATTATGTCTTTTAGCACGGGTTTACAAAATTTGATTTAATTCATTTTTAATTATTTTGATTGTATTTATTATTTTATTATTTTTATTATCCCTGTGCACTGCCCTGAGTCCCGTCAGGGAGAGAGGGCGATATAGAAATACATGAAAATAAATAAATAAATACCTATATAGACAAGAGCAATGCTTCCTTTGGAATCAAGAAACTTGTTAACCAACAACTTAAGAAGTGACTGGAAGAAGAATTACTGAGCTGTTGTTGGTAAATGTTGTAGTCCAATATCTACTGAACTGGAAGAGATTTACTTCTGAGTAGACAACAGTGGTGGGTTCCAGCAGGCACTACTATCGGTTCGCACAGCAAAAAACAAGATGGTGGTGCCTATGGCACCGCCTGGAGTTCAGGGGCGTGGCAGGTCTGGGTCACTGCCGGTTCCAGCGACCCAGGTCGCCAAATCACTACTGGTTCAACTGAACCAGTCCGAACCGGTAGGAACTCATCATTGGTAGTCATGTGCAGGATTGTGTCTTTCCATAGCCTGGAAACATGCAATTGAAAACAATGGTAATGCAATACCCAGCATAAAGTCAGAAAAACAAGGTACCTTAAAATCAGGGACACTTAGTTAATGTGCACAATTTTATGATATAGATATACACACAGTTTTTTTGCAATATATGTAAAAAAAAAAGCTTCACTCATGTGATTGTGGTTGCCATTATGACTTCCTGACACTCCTCTATGGATGTCTCTTACTAGAAAATTGGATTTTTTGGGTGGGTTTTTGTGTTTTTTGTTCATGGAACATTGCACAAAGGATAATTTTATGTAAGGTGATTTTTCTCTTGCAGTAAGGGAGAGGTTACCCATGGAACAAAGACTGTTCTGAGGAAAAGGAGATATTTGGGAAAGGCCAATGTGCCATGCCTTTCTGAGCAGCTCGTTAGAGCTCAAGAGATTGCCAGATAATGATACAATATGCCAAGATCTTTATGTAAACATGCTTCTAACAATGATTTTCAGTGATAGTGTAGGATGTTGAAACCCGCCCCTCTCCTAGAAAAATGAAATATCCTGGGAAATATTGAAAAGGCAGAATATTATATTTCCCTGGATCAGAAATGGGGAAACATCTTTTTAGGCAGGAAACAGACTCATTCTTAATAGCCCCCACCTTCCTCAATGGGCCATTAAAAAGCCTGATGCAGTCTATTCTACATAACAAAGATTCCCCCCTTCAGTTCCATGGTGGTGGGAGTAATGCATGATAGTATTAGCCTTTTACCCATCTCACCACAGGGCACCTGGGAAGAAGCAATGCTCAACCAAACATGGACTCAAAACACAGCCTAGAGAGTTGTCCCTGCATGGCACCAAGGGAGTCTGACAACCAATCAGAATACAAGATCAAGATCAAAGGCAGAGTGGGCATAAAACCAGGAATTTTCAGCATCTCGATCTCTTTTTCTTCTTCACCCAACATCTGGAAGCATGTGATCCCTCTTTTGTGTTCAGGACCTCAAGCCATGTGGCCCTGTCCACCATTGAACCATCTTTCCAAGCAGCCTCCATGTTTCCAGTGTCTTTCCCCCCCCCCCCCACTTGGAACTGAACCCAGAAGGACATTTTCTTCCAACACCACCTTGAGTTACTTATAGAATATTAAGGGCAGAATATAAATCTAATAAATAAATAGAGAAAGAGTTGTCTGTGGGAGACGGACAAAGAAAATGGATGGCCAGCTGACTGGCTGACTGACTGACTGAAAGACAGACACTTAACAAGCTAAAAGAGTGCCCCACAGTTTCACTTTCCCTGAAAACTGCAGGGAAGGACCACAACAATGACTTATCATTAAAACAGGAGAATAAAAGGCATCTCTGCAGTGGCCAGACAAAGGGTGGGGAAAGGTTAGAGATGAAAATACCTGTAGTTTTGTGCCAGCAAAAGGATATTTTCACAAAGCCGCCTCCTGACCCTAGATGTGGCAAGAGGGGAACACTGGAGCCCCCAATAAATATGAATTACTGACTCCAAGTCACCTAGTCACACACACACACACACACACACAAACACACCCATACACACAATCAGCATCCTCTCTTAATATCTGCACTTCATTTTCAGTTGTGGAATCCTGCCCAACCTGAGCAAAAATCCTCACAGGCTGAGGACTTGGGTTATGAGGGGCAAAAGTCATTTTTATCTAGATATATGACCCATTGCAGAGGCTCGTCAGCCTCACCAGGACATCCCGATAGGGACATCTATGCATCTACGGCAGGGCTGCACTTTTGTCTGTAGTGGTCACACTTCCAGGAAACTAACTATGGGCAAGTGTGAAAATGAAACTTCAAAGTTTAAGAGCATCTAACACAGAGTCAGTTGGAGAACTAAATTTGAGTAAAGACTTCTGTCTCCTTCCAAGGAATACTTGATTTGCAACCACAACTGAGCCCAAGTTTTCTGTTCCTAGCCGACAGTTGTTAAGTGAGTTGTTGTACCCCATTTTATTGCAATAGTTGTTAAGCAAATTAAGTGAAACATGCAGTTCTTAAGCAAATCTGGCTTTCTCCGTTGATTGTGCTTGTTAGAAGCCAGCTGGAAAGGATATAAATACATGCCAGTTGCCAAGTGCCCAAATTTTGATCATCTCACCATGAGAATGCTGTAATGGTCGGAGGCGATAAGTCAAAGTCCCTTTTTTCAGTGTTATTGTAACTTTGAATGGTCACTAAACAAAGGGTCGGAAGTTGAGGACTAATAGATTTCCCTTATAGCACTGTTTCTTAACCTTGTTGGCTAGGGAATTCAGGGACTTGAAGTCTAGATATTTTAAAGTTGTCAGGACTGAGAACCAGTGCCTTGCAAGAGGAATAGATTGTGATTTCATATAAGGCAAGAAAACTTTTTAAAGGAGTTTAAAGTAGGATGAAGGAACCAATGATCTTGGTTCCCTTTTCCTGGAGATATTCAGGTGGAAAATGGACAGCTATCTATCTGGAATTTCACTTTGGTTTTGGGTTTAGCAGAGAGTTGAATTCACTGGCCTAAATAACTTTTTCCAATTCTAGGAAATGTTTCCTTTACATTTAATTAACATTAAGTATATGGTGTAGACATGAGTTGAATCACCTCTCTATTTAAAAATTACAATATGCTGCACGCTTTCTGAATACTTAGCTATTGAGATGATACTCCAGTGTCCCCTTCTGTACAATGGGTGAGGAAAAATAATTTTTAACTGAGGCAAAAAAAGGGCTTGAACTTTGGAATTCACAGCAATCCTTGTTAGTCAAAATGGAACTAATTCCCTACCTATCCGTACTTTAGATGAAGGATGAGGGTTTTTTGATACAATGGGATCCCTGGGCCTACTGTAACAAAGAAATTTTTTTATCAGCAGGCTGGCAAGCATTACAGGAAAGTGTTTTAGGAATCTGGAAGTTTAGACCAAGCTGTCATTGATCGAAGAACAGATCAAGACGATGAAGGAAATGAAAAGCAACAGGACAGAGAGGTAGAAAAGGCAAGACTAATTGGGCCAGCATGAAAGCTGAAAATGAGGCTATGGCTTTAAAGAATCTCTAATCTCGTGAGCACCTAATAAAATTCCCCCACTGTCTGTCAAATGCCCTCCCCACCACCCCATATAATTGAGAAGATGCGGCACAGCTGGTGAAGTGAGACAGAAGGGACAGTTGTCATTCTGAGGTCCCAGAAGTTTCACACACACACACACACATATACACACCCACCCAAAATAAAGGAACGCTGGGCAAACAAACAAGGCCATAAGCAATGGGTGTTTGAGGGGAGAAGAGAAACCTGCTGGGACAAGCTTTTCTACTTTTTCAGAAGGCCTCTGGCACCCACCCCAAAAAGATTGGTGGTGGCTTGGATGGGTGACAGGTGGGGACGAAGGAGATAACATCAGCCTCCAAGGAGGAAGGAGCGTTAACAAGGAGATGTTTTAGGGTCTCATTAGCACAGTGTGACTTGCTGTCTCACCATGGAACCCACTACTTAATTAGGTCTCCACTGGGACAGAGACAGGCAGATGTGTCACTCATTACTTTTGTGTCTGTGTTTTGTGATGAGAATCCTAGGTTTCGAAGAAGACAATGAGGCTTTAGTGGGAGCAGAGGAATCCAAATTTCTGTTTAGAAAAGAAGGGGGGGCGGGCACTTAGAAGCAGATGGCACCTAAGTTAAGGGACTGTTTGAAGGGAGTAACAGGGGATGCGTGTGCCCTTCTAAAAGAGTTGCCATCAACATGGCAAGTTTCTACAGCTGACTTCAGTCTTCTCCTTTCATAAATTAAGTCTTTGATATTCTCCATCTTACAGGATTTGTCCTAAAAACAAGTATTGGAGGTAGGAAATTTCTGTAGGAAGAGAGAGAGAGCGCACAAAGGAAAAAGCAGAGAAGGAGGAGGGTAGGGAAATTTTCCAGGGATCTGCTTTACCTGTGGTCTATAAATTGCATTTGCTCTTCTGCCAGTTTTCCCACTCTTTGGTTAGGCTGGCCAAACAAAAACAGATATCCACATGCATGCAAAAACACACGTTGCTCGCTCCTCTCCTGCTACTTATAGATTCTGTCTCATAAGGGATTACAGTAAGTGCAGTTCTGCAAAGCCATTACAGAGGTTTCATCTGGATAGGGGTCTGATTAAAGAAAAATTAAAGTAGCAGCGAACACCAGAAACCCAGCTAATCAGAGGTGGCAGACAACGGCTAGACAGCCCATGTGCTGGATTTGCAATGCGAGACCCTTCTTTTCCAGTTTGCTTCAGCAAGCCCATTAGCACAAGAGTGTTAAAAGGAAACGGCAAAAGAACATTGGAAAATCATCCATTAGTAGCACTGTTTCTTTGTAACTTCCTGGATGGGCAGGTTAACACCTCAAAGGCTGTATCATAGAGTCCCAGAGTCCCTAAGCAAAAGATCCTTTCATAGGAGACTTTAGAGAAATCCACGAGGACTGGTAGCTAGCTATTCATTCCTTAGCATCAGTGATGGGGTTCAAAAATTTTTACTACCGGTTCTGTGGGCTTGGTTTGGTGGGCATGGCATGGCTTGGTGGGCATGACAGGGGAAGGATAGTGTAAGGTCTCCATTCCCTCCCCACTCCAGGGGAAGGTTATTGCAAAATCCCCATTCCGATCAGCTGGGGCTCGGGAGGCAGAGAATAAATGTGGGCAGGCCATCAGAGATGGTATTTACCACTTCTCCAAACTACTCAAAATTTCCGCTACCAATTCTCCAGAACTGATCAGAACCTGCTGATTATCACTTCTGCTTAGCATGTAGGTTTCCAACTTAGTGATCAATAAGCCCTTTGTTCGTAACCAAGTCAAGATTCTCAGAAACCCCCAAATCCATTTATATGTTAGTGCAACTTGAGGTATCACAGTCTGGAGTCTTCCCTGGGAATTCTCAGAGATCTACACAGCCTCAAAAAGTATCCTTCTTCCATGCCTTCCTCCCAATAATACTCTCATGAGATACTTTACATTGAGAAACAGCCATGGATTTGAACCCATATCTCATTGGCAAACCTAACTACTCCCTGATTTGGCAGAATGAGTAAGTCGAAAACAAAGGGTTGGAGTGGAATGGAAATAAGATCTCTGCTGTGTTTGCAACATAGTCTGCCTTGTGTTGTCTGACACCATCCTTGAAATACGATTTAATGCCCAAGCTTGTTGATTTCTCTATACTGTGAGAAGTTTTATATACAGATATATTTTATTCTTCATACTGTTTGCATCTTTCTTTAAAATATTAACAGAATCCACAATGGTTTGAGAATCAGTTTCTCCGAGTTAATCAACTTAGCAAACTTCTTCAAACCTTGCAATAAGGTACCCAGCCCTAATTCATATATCAAAGAATAAGGTCTGCAAACACAATCAGAGTTAATTAAATTAGGTCTCCCAGAGGAACTGCATGTTCACAAGGATAAACATACCTACACACACACACACACACACACACCCATCAAGTGTCACCCTAGAATCAGCACGTAGACACTTTCACACTTTGGACAAGCTCTCCCTATAAAAATCTGCTCTGTACCAGGGGTGAGCTGCTGCCGGCGTTACTGCCGGTTCACAACCTGTGTGCAACGTGTGCATGCACTGGTCACTGTAAATTGTTTTGCGCACATACATAGAACAATTTACAGTGAACTGCGCACACGCAGTCACTAAAATTCAAAATGGCAGCACTCAAGCGGTAGCGAGGGAACTGGTTTGGGGGCATGTCAGGCCTGGCTCTCTGCTAGTTCTGCGACCCAGGCCTGAATTCCACTACTGGTTCGGCCAAACCGGGCCAAACCAGCAGCAACCAACTTCTGTCCTGTACCCCATTTCTCTGCAGTCTGCCCCTATAAAAGCATTTTTTCTTTCCTCTGGATTTCATTTTTATTTATTCTTGTACAACCCCAAATTATTATTCTGACAATACCAAGAGGTCTCTTTCTGTAACCCTCATATAAGGACTGAAACTAAAATTGCAACCCAAACTGGATTACACCAGGAGAAACCCCTAAATTTTTGGAGGGAAAATGTTTGGAAAAAAAGCGGCTAATGGCAGCATGAGATTGACAGCTGAACTTTAAAAACAAATCTAAGTAGGATCAGACCTGGATAATACAAGGAGGAAGATCGCCAGAAAATCTCAGGTCATATGCTAGATGAGAAGTTGAAAAAAATGTTATGGAGAACACAAAAATAAGTCCCTTACATTTTCTGCTGAGAAAATTAATGGCTGCCAAGATGATCCAGAGAAAATCTTTACCTTGTCTTGGGGCATTTTAAGTGTACCCAAAAGGGAGACTACAGGACAAGATATTGGTGGAAATTTGAGCTCCCTTTGCTCAGTTCCCTCAACGCCTCCAGAAACAGGTGTCAGCACCCAGATCCTGGAACCAAAATATCACACTCACACATAGGCATGTACCCAAACACACACCAGCTTCTGTGCAAGATGCTTCCCACCAAAAATCTACCCTGCTCCTGCTTCCCCACAATAAACAGCCCCGGGGGCGGGTGTGAAAATGCTTCCAGGAATAGCAGCCAAAGACAGAAATGTGCCATGAAAATTTCACATGTGGACAGTCGGTGCGTGGCTGAACAGGGACTCAAGAGAGGCGAGGCCAGAAGGGAGCAGGGTTGGCAAAGTTGGACATGAAATCATCATTTTGAGAGATTCCCTATTGCTCCCTCCCCATCAGCCTGCCACACTTCCAAATGCCAGGTATGTCGTGTGGAGCAGCTGGGACAGAAACAAAATGTCACTTGCCACTTAAGCGGCAGCTGCATTTTAATCAGTCTACTAATAATACGAAAGGGACATCTCAAGATTGTCCTTTCCTCCCACTTCTGCCTGCTATCTACATCAGGACATGGGGGGGGGGAGGTCTCAGTTTGAGGAGGGGATAAAAGTTGAGGTTCAAGACCATTGACACAATGAGACCCTTCTCCCCATCGCTTTGACTGCTCGTCCGCTAATTAAACTCAAGGCACTCCAGTTCCCCACCCCCCTCTTCCTTCACAACTTGACAGATAGCGGAGAAAATTAATGGCTGGAGAGGGAATTAAATTGATCCTTCGTCTCACTGCGGCGGGGTGACAAATCCACCCATAGATTCCAGAGTTGTCTGTCTGCTATGTTAGAGACTACTGCAGCCACCTCCAGACAAGGCGGCTCGGAGTAAAATGATCCAGTGTCCCCTAGAGAGGAAGACCCTCCAAATCTTACTTTGTCACTGTTTTTTCACACATGTCGAGGGCCCCTTTTCGTCTCTCCAGGGGTGCCCGTGTAAATGTAGTTAATGCAAGCTTCTGTCTGAACAAAAAGAGGTGCAATGCACAGACGAGTCAGGCAATGTTTTTCATTTATTTTTTTAAAACCACTATATTTTTTGAAAATGTATCATAGAAAAGATAAGAGCTTTATTGGATAGACCAAAAGCATTTAACTTCAGGGAAATGGGGTCATCCATTTGCAGGACATGTAATTAACCACATGTGCACTGCACGCACACACACACACACACATACACACGCAATAAGTAGCTATCATAACTACAAGCCATAGTAATTTATTATTTTTATTAGATTTTCTGATTTTTATTACTTTATAAGTATCACAAGGCAATGAACATACATAATACACCTTCCTCCCCCACAATAAAAGCCCTGTGAGGTTAATTGGGCTGAGATGCTGATCCAAGCCATCCAGTTGACTTTCATGCCTAAAATGGGACTAGAATTCATCATATCCTGGTTTCTAGACTTTATCTATTAGGCCAAACTGTCTCTCCGTGAATAAATACAATAAATAGTTATGCTCCATAAATGGATCAAAAACCTCTTTGTCTAAGTGGGCAGCCGTAATTCAGCCTTGTGGAACGAAGTGTCATCATTTGAGTGTGTGCAGTGTGAAATCATTCTTTTATTACTTTTGCAGTTCTTACTTTTAAAAAAAATGTCCAGCTATACAAAAATAGCATGCTGCTTCCTCAGATATAAGGACTTTCAGCCAAGCAATACTTTAACTTCTGTTAATTCATTCTGTTGGAGGAACAGTTGATTTGGCTACAGAAACAAATATACATGCACGGACTTGTTCCAGAAATGAGCTGAAGAATTTTCTGGGGGATGTAATGATACAAAGAGTTGTATCATTAAACTCACACATATATATACAAAACAGTTGCTGGCATCCATGCACAAAAAGATCACTATTTCCAAAGTCTGTTTATTCAGCTCCGTACTCTGAGATGATCTCCATGTCCAGTTACTCTAAGCCAGTGTTTCTCAACCTTGGCAGCTTGAAGGTATGTGGACTTCAACTCCCAGAATTCTCTAGCCTACCATGCTGGCTAAGGAATTCTGGGAGTTGAAATCCATACATCTTCAAGCTATTAAGGTTGAGAAAAATAGCATAAGTAGCAGGTCCCATGATTGTCTGACTAGGATTATGGGTGTCACTATCCAGCCATATGCTGTGCATGGAGCTGTCTGATTTATACGGATTAATTTATATTGGGTTTTCTTCTTTAAAGTGATTAAAAGCTTCAGTTCATTAGGGGTCTGTTAGTTGTCTAAAGTTTTAGTCAAAACAAAATATCGCAAGAGCCCCCAATGTTCATTGATATATGCCTATTCTATATATCCATTTTTAATAATTATTATTAGATTTTTATCCCCTCTTTACTACTTTATAAGTAACTCAAGGTGGTGAACATGCATATTTATACTGCTTTCTCCTATTTTCCTCACAACAATCCTGTGAGGTAGGTTGGGCTAAAAGAGAGGGACTGGGCCCATGTCCAAGCTGACTTTTATGCCTAAAGTAGAACCAACAGCCTCCTGGTGATTGGCATAAAGTCATCTTGATAGCATTCTTGTCTAAGGTAGGAGGAGAACTCACTGTCACCTGGTGATTGGCCCAATTGGTTTTTATGCCTAAAGTGGGACTAGAACTCACAGTCGCCTGGTGACTGACCCAAAGTTACCCAGTTTGTTTTCATGCCTAAACCATAACTCTTCTAGTTTCTACAGCAGCACCTTGTTGAGGACATGGTAGTCTATTTTCCTTTGCTCAACTATCATAAACTTTGGGAGGTTTAGGGCCTGAAGCCCACTTATTTCAGAACCCAGGTCTAAGGGCAGATTCATAGCTTGGGCTGTAATTAAGCTTTACTTATTTACCAACTTGAGGGGGTGGATTCCAGTCCACTCTGCCAGGCCCAAGGCAGGTTTATATGTTTGACTAACACTTGAAATGTCATTCAATAGCATATTCAGCATCACAAACATTTCCTGGTTTGGAGTAGGTCCAGGACAGTGTTGCCATAGTAACCGGAGGGGGGGGGCAGAGCGGAAAAACTTCAATGCCCCACACTCAAGGGAAGTGATGCTACTGTGCAGCTTCAAATGTTTTTGTTTTGATTCTGAAAATGCTCCTTCATAGCGAATGGAAGAAATTATGGCCATCGGGGAGCAATTATGACCCTTTATGACTGGGGAACCCTAGTTGGAGGCTTCAGGAAATGTTTCAGGGTGAGTTGTTGACCCTAATCCATCAGCTCTGCCAAATGCATGGAGTGTATGCTAACTCCTGGAAAGCCACTTATTGGAACAGAAAAAGGGGTCCTTGGGCTCCGTTAGGCTCATGGTAACTGGTAACGTTCTTCTGGCCATCTTCAAACCCAGTATCTTTTTTTAAAAATCCAGATTAACTACAGACTGCAAAACACATTAGAAACAGGAAGAATTTGTACCCACAATGTAGCATTTCTAGATAAACCTGCACTCCAGCAGAATTAAAAATAATAATTTCCTTTTGTAAGAAACCAAGCGATTTACTTTTGATCAGTTTCTGCCCAAGTCTTCCTCACTTAAAACTTTTCCTTCCCTCCCTCCCATCCATCCATCCATCCATCCATCTATACACACACACACACACAGACACACAGACACACACACACTTATTTCCCCTTATAAACCTCTGGAAATACTAACCTCTCCCTTTCACCTCTCCTCACCTATAGCGTGTTCAAATCACTTTGTCCTCCTTTTTTTTCAAAACCACCTTATTAACAATATCACATTATATAATCTGTACAATACAATTGTTATATTATGTAACTTCATAATCATAGAAACACATTCTATTTTATTCTATTCTATTCCCTTATTCCGTCCTGAGTTGTCCCTTGCATTAATAGACATGCCTTCAACCATGTTTTGAGTGCAGCTTATTTATTTATTTTTTACATTAAGGAAATGCACCCACCTTAAGCCCAAGGGATATGGCAGAAGTATTTAATAATTCATCGTTCTTTATACTCTCATCTTTCTCCTGCTCTCTTTATGAGAAAGAATGAGCAAAGCTTAAAATATATACCTCTCTCTGTCCAATTAAAACTGTAGAGGAGATTTTTTTTAAAAAAATCAATATTCCCTCAAGGCACACACGCACACACTTAGTTTATCTCGCCTCAATCTTGATAGTTGATTTACCCGTGGTAGCCTCTGATTACTTCTGTCTCTCTCTCTCTCTCTTTTTTGCTATGGCTGAGTACACACACAAAGTCTAATAGTTCCGCCTATTATCCTCTAATCTAATCTATGTATTCCGTATCAGATCTCTGCACCGTCCCCCTCCCATTCTCAATAGAAACAATAGTCTCCACCTCTCGCTGCAACCCCCCTTCCCTTGTGCGCTCTCTTTCTCTCGCTCGCTCGCTCGCTCGCTCTCTCCAAGTCCGAGGGATCCCCAATCGATCCCCTCCGCTCATTCCTTGCATCGCCTTTTCCTCATTGGAACCTGTTGACGGGATCTGCACCCAGGTAAGAGGGAGGGGAGGGGGGAGGGAGGGGGATGCGGGAGTCCCGTGGGGACCGAGGGGGAGAAGGGGGTGAGTGTGCAGCCTTTGGAAGAGAGTGCGTGAAGATAGTTGCGGGGTGCAACTTGGAGAGAGACAAAAATGTGGGGTCACAATCTGGCAGAGTTTCCAAGAAGCCAGAGACTTGGCAGAGTTGTTCGGCAGGTAATATTCGGGAGATGGGGAAAAGGCTGAGACAAGTTCGAGGAGGCTGCTATGGGGGCCGAAAAGGGAATTTGGGGTGCAGAGACTGGAATGTAGGGATGAAAGGAGTGAAGCCTGGAGGATATCAGGGTAGAAAGCAATTCAAACGTGCTTCTTCAAAGAATAAGAGGCATCCGTGGTGTAATCTGAAAAACAAGGAGACATCAGTTGCACAGAGGTGGGATATTCAGGGGAAAAGTTGGGGTGAAATCAAAGGTGTCAAGAAGCAGAGATGGATAAATTGATTCCTGCAATGGGAATCCATGCGGAGAGCAATTCTGGGAAGCTATGAAACTGATTGAGAACTGGTGGACTGAGGCAAGGTTGGTTCAAGAAAATACCTTTATGCAGACCTCTCTCCCTCCCTCCCTCTTAAAAAAAACAAAACCTACCACAATTCAATTCAGCAAATTCATCCTGTGACTATTGTTTAAGAAAACAAATTCATGTAGTTCGTGTATAATAAGCCTCGGGCCAATACTAATTTCAAAATATACTGCTCTATTAAAATGTCATTAAGTGTCCAATAGAGAGAAATTCCTAATTCACTTATAATTATCTCACCTAAAAATTGGGAAGGGGGGGGGAGAGGCCAGTGCTGCAAAACATGCTCTAATTGGAGTTTGAAATTTTGTTGACTGACATTCCATTTCTCATGTTGCATTGATCCAGTAACCTTTGGTTTCATGCTTGTTTTTGCCCTTTTTCTTGTTTTTATTTAAATGCAGTTCTGTCTACTCAGAAATAAACCTCAGCTCCGTGAATTCAATGGAACTTAATTCCTATAAAGTGGCTAGACCACTGCAGTCTTGTAGCGCATCAGGCTATTTCAAACAGTACAGTTAGGATGTTTAGATTTTTTTAAAAAAAAATATCTGTCGTCAGTTTTGTTCACTGCACCAACATCCTAACTTTTAACCTGATTGCCACAAAGGAAATGGGAACCATTTGGGTTTGACAGTATTATCGGTATTTCAGCAACAATATCTGTTGAAATGTTTTCTGTTAGGTGAAAGAGATCAAAAGGAAATCTCTTTATAAAATAATCATTCATTTTATTCACCCAAACAGGGAAAGTTTGGGCAAATTTGGGAACAGCCAGAAAGGGGTCCCAGCCCAAATTTGGAGAAGTGAGGAAGTGACTCAGAGAGTGGATCATGAGAAACTGGGATGGGGAGAAATAAATCTGTGAAAAACCCTGAAGTTTGGTTCAGAAAAAATATAACCAAAAAAAGAAAAAGGCTTGGGTACCTTCCCTACAAGAATTGGCAGATGGGTGTAGTAATGTTATGTAAAACACAAAAAGCTAAGTGGAGATAGAATCATTAGTCTCCTCGTTTATTCAATTTTTTAATGTAACATTTCCTACATGCATTGATGTATTAGCTTTTTTCTATAGATAAACATCTGTAGATTTTAGATTTACATTTGCAATAGAAAAAATGAAAATGTCTTCTTTTCCTGAAATCATTATTCAGAATAGAAAAAATGAAGGTACTTTTTAATGTGACATGACATCTACTTTATTGATGGAATTGACTGATACAGAATGTAGTGGTGATTTGGGGTATATATAGGAATACAGCATTGTTGTGGCGATAACATATTTTTTGGGGGGGACCATAGACTTCTTCTTTAGTAGTAAATTTAAGTGTTATTGAGAGGACGCCAGCTAAATTATGGTAAATTACTAAGGATTAAATGCAATCTGTTAGTAGGCTGGGAAGAATCCTAAAATGTGGAAACACAAAACAAGCAAATGAACAAGCACAAGCATGCTTTAAAACATTGCAATAAGGCTGGACAGGTCTTTAGGAAGCCCACAAGTCTACTAAATGAATTCTCAGTCAATGTTCACACTCTATATACTCTATATAATGCCTTACCAGAAATTTTCTGTACATCTGATTCTGAATTCAAGGGGTTATCATCAAACATAGTCAACATAGAGTAAATAGCCTTAGGCTACTTGACATAGCCAGTTTCCTATGGTTTATCCCATGTTTCTCAACCTTGGCTGCTTACAGATGTGTAGACTTCAACTCCCAGAATCCCCTGGCCAGTTGAAGTACAACCATCTGAAAGCTGTTAAGGTTAAGAAACTAAGTCTAACATCAAGGTTACCGTGTTTAAGAGGTGTATTTCTTGCCTAGAAAGTATCAATTTTTTCTGCCAGAGTTTTCCCCCCCAAAACCTACCTGAGATACCCTATAAAGAAAATAATGAAATGTTCAGCTCAAAGCTTAAACATTGGTTATTTCTCCTTGACACAAACAGTAATAGATATTTCTTACCTAATACAAATTGCAGTTCACAGTCATAAACAGAAATACTTGCTCACACAAAGGACTTATTTTGGTTTCCTTTAAAGATAATTGCCTGATTGAATTTTTCAATTCTTCCAACAACAAAGAAATATTTGCCTTCCCTTCTGCTTCCCTGCAAAGTAGCAAATTAGACCTGCCAATCATTCTAGTTTAGAAGGAGAACTAATCAATAATATTTATTTGGTCAATGACAAGCAAAATTTAAAAGTACAGAAACAGTGTGAAGCAAATGAATACAATAATATACTAACAAGTAGCAAAATAAATCACATACTATAACATTCACTCCTCTATTACTATGTTAATATAGTTGTTACCTAGATGATAAATCTAATACATCAATACATACAAAACAAAAATAAGATCTATATATCCCCTAACAATTCATCAAACAAACAGCTAATTTGGTTTAATAATTAAAGATCTAATTTCTGCCTCAGGCGTGAAAGTCAGCTATGCAATTTTGGGACGGTCCCTATCAGCCCAATCCCACATCACAGGATTGTTGTTCTGGGGAAAATAAGAGAAAGAAGGTGTCTTGAACATGTTTGCCATCTTGAACTAGAAGTGTCAATTTGGTCTAGTGGTAAAGGCACTAAGCTAGAAACTAGAAAATCATGAGTTCAAGTAATACCTTAGCCCTGAAAGCCAGTTGGATGACTTTGGACCAATCACCAGGAGACAGGGAGTTCTAGTGCCGCCTTAATAATGAAAGCCAGTTGGGTGATTCTGGGCCAGTCACACACTCTCAGCCCAATCCACTTCACAGGATTGTTGTTCTTGGGGTTGGGGAGGGGGAATAGGAGGAGGAAGGTGTGTTGGACATGTTTGCCACATTGAATTATTTGTAAAAATAATAAAGGCGGAGTGTAAATACACAGTTAAGACGTATCAAACCCGAAGCATTACTTAAAATGAAGATAATTATGTTTTTACTAATTACAGTATATCTTGCTTTCATTGCAGGGACATAAAAATTTAGCTACTGCCCATGTAATGAATGGTTTTAAATCTTGAAGGAGAAGGTTCATATAAAATTTATCTGGCCTTGGAGGGAATTTATGAATTAGGAGTACAGGGTAGAGTGACCTGATGTCTCTATAAAATTTATAATGTAATAAGGGCTCTGTGAGGGAGATAGGCAGCTTAAAATGTGGTAGATGATAGAGAGATGAGAAAGACAGACAGACAGACAGACAGACAGACGGGA
>JAPKID020000288.1:0-19528 GCA_026931265.2 Tropidonophis doriae | reverse complement strand
ATCGCATTGCTGGCCTGCTGCTGTTTTTGCAGCAGCCTGTTTTTGTGCTTAAATAGTTGGGGAGCTTAGTTTCAGGGGGAGGGCTTATTGTGGTGCATGCTCTGAAAAGTCTGATTGGGCTTATTAGCAGGACATGTTGTGTTTTCAGGGAAACACAGTAGCTAAAAAGATATCTTAACAAACATTAAAACAAAAACAAGGAATTAGAAAAACAAGGGATTGATAGAGGATGGTTTTCACAATTGCAAATACAATCAAGATATGAAAAAGATAAAAGGGAGTATGCTTTTAACTTAGGAAGTTTGGAGTTGGATAAGATAGTTATGGGAACAAAAGAAAGAAAAATCAATAAACTATATAGCTACCTCTTAAGAACTATGCTAGAAAAAGAGGTGGTTAAAGATACAATGTTAACTTGGGCAAATAATTTTGGCCACACGATTGAACTAGAAAAGTGGCAACAATTATGGGAAAGGAGGTATAAATTAACCATGTCAACAGCTTACAAAGAAAACGTATACAAAATGTTTTACAGATGGCACATGTCACTGGGAAAATTAGCAAAGATATTTAAAGACAAGTCAATGAAATGTTAGAAATATCAACAAACAACAGGTTCATACTATCATATGTGAGGGACATGTGCAGAAGCAAGGAAATATTGGACAAATAAGAGTATGGTTAAAGAAAATGTTACAACAAGAAATAGAATTTACACCAGAGATATTTCTACTAGGTATTATCCTAGATAAATTTGAGAAAGAGGATACCTATTTGATTATACATGTAACTATATCAGCGAGAATGATATTTGCTCAAAATTGGAAATTATATAAGCTACCAACAGATGAAGAGATAATAAAAAAGATATTAGATTGTGCAGAGATGAATAGGGTTACAATGAAAATAAAGGAAAAAGAGGAATCTTCAAGACATGGGAAAGATTTTATGATTGGCTTGAGAAAGCAAGCTAGAAAAGAAAGTAGGGAGAAGATAAAGTACCCAGACGGCACCTTATTAAATGGAAAAATGAGGAAAGAAGGGGAAAACAGAAAAGAAAATATTAAATATATAAGTATAAATTGAAGAGCAAGATATAAGGTGGGGGGGATATAACCAGGGTAGACTAGTGAAGGTAAGGGAATACGAAATGATATGAAATTATATTTCAAATTAATTAAAGCAAAATACCTGATAGAGTCATTTTCAAGTGCCTAATCTAGAGCATTTCAGTAAAATTTATACCTTCAGTCTTTTTATATTTTGAATCTTTTTAAATCTTTTACTTATTTCCTGTTAGGGTGCAGTTTTTCTCCCCTCTTTCCAATCGCCACTCAAAAATAATCCAGGAAGCCTCATTTCATGGATTAATTTTCTTTTTGGGTCTATCCTATGAAGAAGTTAATATTTGCTTTACCCAGCTCCAATCAGTGTCCACTCTCACTGTAGTGGCAAAAACGGTGCCAGCCACAAATTGATTACAATAACGGGACGAGAGACCACGAAGGTAATAGAGAAACAGGTTTTATTGATGCATCAAGAGTTCAGAGTGCTCTCGCACTAAAGGCTATGTATGCCTTGTATGCTCATTCCACAAGTTCAGAGATGCCTTTCTTGGGCCCCCCTTCTCGTCTTCTGTAATTTTTGCCCTAATGTCATCTGCACAGTGACCAATGAAGATCATATTGACCATTCTCTTATTTTCTCCAACATCAGGAACTAATTCAATATATAGCCTAAAGGTTTGATAAATGCAATTTAGGATTTCCCCCGGATTTTCATCCTGTTTCTGTTGAATTTGATAAACCTTCCCTAAGTTCTTAACTTTTATTTGAGTCCTAACAGAACTAAGGTCTAATAGGTTTAAAGCTGAATGGACTGAGGTTCCCAATCTGCTTCTTTCAGTAACCGTGTCCAATCTGGATGGATCTTTTACATGATCCTAGCTTATTCATGGTTCCTTTCACCAGCCTTCTTTTCTCTGGGGTTTATGAAATTTCCATCAGACTTTGTATGTCTGCCAAAATAGAGTGGTGAGTTCAGAAAAAATGAATGCAAAAAAGACATGCATCTCACCTGGATTTTCTCTATAATTAGGAATTTGATTTTCCAATTATGTAAATCAGTCATTGAGAATGGAGCATACACCCACATCTTGTGTAGCTCCCCCTCAGTTCCTGGCAATAAAATCTCCCTTAGGGGCAATTTTAGTTTTTTATCTCAACTGCTCCCTTGGACCGGGTTTGTGGTCCACTTGATCCATCGCTTCAGGAACCCTTTTCTTTTTTTCTTTTTTTTTTCCTTCTCCTGGTTGTTTTTTCTAACCAATATCTGATTCCACCTTTTGTCTCCCTGGATCTCCTACCCCTTGAAGTATCAACCACTTCATGTCACGGCTACACAGGTAGAGGGCACTGATGTCAGAGACACACACTCTCTCTGTTTTTAAACACTTAAACTCATCAACAAGGACAAACATGCCAGCTAAAACAACACCTCCTTCTGGAGGCTTGGTGCTCATCCTGGTAACTGACTATATCTCAGGTTTTTCTAAGAGTGTAGTGTTCTGTCCACCCATACTTTACAAGTCTTTTTTCTGTTGTTTTCAGTGTCTTCTCTGTTGTAATTAATTTTTGAATCTCCCAGCGAATGCTGGCCTATTTTTAAAGATTCAAAGTTCTCTATACATATCCTTTTGAACCTCCTAGCAAACGCTAGCGTATTTTTAAAGATCCAGGACTTAGACTCAGCAACCTTAACAGCAAGAGGAGACCTCAAAACAACAGTATAAGTTCTCCACAACTTGGGGCCCAGCACCTCAAGTGGACTATGGCATTGAGGGCTTGCAATTGCTTAAGGCAGAGTGAATTCCCTAGTTGGGCTGAGGCCAAGGTAAGTGGGGCCACAAGGTTGGGCACCTGACCAAAAAGTATTCAAGGAGCCTGTATCTGGCCAGCCAAAGCCAAAAGTGGGCCACTTGGCCTGGCAAAATGCCCGGAGCTTGCATCTGCTCCATTCAATGCCATAGTCCTGCGACTGATAAGCCGCCTTAAAGTGATTCAACATGCACTGTAGTGGCATGTCAGGCTGAGAGCTACCCCCTCCCATGGTCCACCCGGGGCACCAGACAGACGTGATAGGAAAAGGGATGAGAGGAAGGTAAGGGGTCCTTTCCTCTTGGGATAACACAAAGGATGTTTTCTCAGCCACACACGTCCGACCCAGGGAGCCGGAACTCAACGGTCTCCGTAGGGAATTGCGGACGCCAGACACACACACAAAAGCCACTGTCCCAGGGTGCTGGCCAACTCACGGTCACCATAGGGAAACGTAGCAGCGACAGAGACAAGTCACTCACATGGACAGTCCTCCCCTGCCAATACCCCTTCCCTCTAAACTGAACAGGATTAGCGCTCGCCTCCGGCTCTCAAGGAGTCCGGGCGGTATTGGCTAATAGCGAGGGTAATCAAGCCTCACCTCCAACTCGCCAGTCAGGTGTTACTGTCCGGGGCTTCTGGCTCACTGGCCAGGCATCGGCTTCCCCGCTGGAAAAATTGCTAGCTTTTTTGGGGGGTCCCACTATACTTGCCTGCAGGACTTTCCTTCCTTCCCTCGGCTGGCTGGCTGGAAGAAATTCTGGTCTCTGGTCCTTTTAAGATGGTTCTTGAGATTGTCAGCCGCTGGTGGAGAATCCCCTCAGCCAGTGGGAAAGTCCCCTGGAACAAAATGGTCTGTCGGCACCTGGGAAGTTCCCCTTGGCTGGGCGCCTCCCAGCACCAGGGTGAGCACCCCAGAGGGTCCCAAAAACCCCTCGATTCCCAGTCAGGGAACCAGAAATGTAGCGGCAGAAACCAAGGCAACCTCAATCTGGTTTCAATGAGAGGACCGAGACCATTCAAGGTAACAGAGAAACAGTTTATTAATAATGCAGCAGCGAACGCCGCTGGCAGCTCCGTAGTAAGCTTGCCAGCCCAGCCGCCCGTTAGAGGCTTTTTTTACCATCTAGAAGCCTCGGAACACTCAGAAACCCAAAGGGGTTTCTGAGAGAGCAGACAGCATTGGGTAGAGCCCCCTGCAAAGCTCCCAGAAGGTGTTTTTTTTTGCCTCTGGGGTGCGAGCAGGGCGAGGCTCCCCTCTTCAAGCTGCTGAAAGCTCTGTGCAATTGGGAACCACCACCTTAGCGGTGCAAGGCGACGCATTTAACATCAGTCTTCACAAACCAAACAAAGTGCTGAAAAACCCTGCATAAAAACCCTGCATAAAAACAGCAAGTACTTAAAAATTGGTGTGGAGAGCCAAAAGGCCAAAAGGTGCCATTTAGCTTTACTAGGCCACAGGTTGGTCAAAGGAGGCCAAGTTTGCGCCGTTGACCTGAAAGGCCCACGCTGAAGACCAGTGCCTCTCCTGCGTGCATCTAAGATGGGCGTTCCCACCCCGAGATGTGTGCTCTTCACAAGGAGCCCCCAAGGGGGAAAGGCAACTGCTGGAGGTCAAATCCGGAGCCCTTGGGCGGGCAACAAGAGCACGGGAGCCACCCAACCACAGGTGTAGCTTGCCCAGGGCCCCAATGGCTCGAAAGGGCCTGTGACAGAAGGGAGAGGGTGTGAGGCCGCAGGGGCAGTAGCACACCCACCCGTGCGAGAGGGAGAAAGAGGGAGTGTGTGTGTGCCTCCCAATGCCCGGTGGGCCATGGCAGACCGCCTGTGTGCGCATATGGTCGTCCAAGTGGCCGGCACAGCTTGCCCTGAGTCTTGAAGGCTGGACAAAAATCCCCTCCGAGGCTAGAGTGCACGGGAGACAAAGGGCGGTCGGTACAGCCGTACCAAAGGCCTGTTGGCCCAAAGAACTCGTCAGCGTTCAGCATGCTCGGGAGGCTCTGGGAGGCAGGCAGTAGGTGGCTGGAAGCCCGGTAAGAGCCTGCAGAGACGTCGTTTTGAGGACTTGCCAGCCTGAGGAATCTGCCGGCCGTCAGCGCGTGTGGGAAGGTTGGGGCAGCCGGGCGGCCCAGGGAACTGGACAGCTCCGCCGGATGCCAGGGAGCTCGTGAGATGCCCCCACCAGCCAGAGTGGTCCCCTGAAAAGCCTGATGGGTGAAGGCCCTTGTGGCAGCAGGCATGCGTGCGAGTTGCACGCAGCGTGTGTCGGTCGGCCCAACGCGGTCTCTTTCACGGCCTGACTGGCCCAAAAAACTTCTGATATCCTACGCACACGCGCATTCGGGAGGCTCTGGGCGAGAAGATTGGCCTCCCCAGAGGGCCTGCCAGCCCGAAGCAGCTGAAAAGGAGCATGCAGGGTGCTGCATGGACGTCCGCCTCAAAGGGCTTGGAGGCCCGAAGGCCCAGGCAGGAGGCTCCAGAAGGTAAATGCGGCCTGCTGAAAGGGAGCGCATGGAAAGGGAGTGCATGGAGGATGGCTGCCTCAGAGGGCCTGGAGGCCCGAAGGCCTTGGCGGGTGGCCGCGCACATACGTGCTCACGAGGGAGGCTCCAGGTGGCAAGCGCAGCCTCCCCAAAGGGCCCTGCGGCCTGATGCAGCCAAAAGGGAGCGCGTGGAGCGCTGCGGGGACAACTGCCTCAAAGGGCCTGGAGGCCCGAAGGCCCTAGCGGGCGGGCACGTGTGCATGCACGCTCGCAACAGAGCCTTTGAGCAGCAAGCGCAGCCTTCTCCCAGGACGGTAAACAGGGAGGGCCAGTCAACACTGGCAGAAGCGGCCGCTTCAGCAGCCTAATGGCCCAAACATCCTGTCCCTTATCAGCACATGCACGCGTGCAGGAGGCTCCAGGCAGTAGGCCCGGCTGCTCCACAGGCCTGACGCCCTGACAGCTCCTCAGATAACCACGTTTTGGTGTGCCGGGCTCCAGACAGTAGGCCTCGCTGTTCCCAGGGCCAGGCAGCCCTCGTGGCTGTCAATGGGCGCGCGTGGGAGGTTCCCGGCAGCTAGCACGGCTATAACAAAGGCCTGACAGCCGGACAGCTCTGAGACTGACGAACCCGGCAACAGGTGCGTCTTCTCCCAGAATCCGAAAGCACCTGTGGTAGCCGACCAAGCTCCCCGGGGGTCTGTTAACTAGGTCTCACAGCCAAGTCTGCGATTCTGGCCGCCCCCTAAAAGGCCTCTTGATGAGCCATCCCTGAATTCTGTCCTGATCCATCTCTGCGCCTTCATCACCTTGAGATCGTCGGGGGAGCGGACCAAGCGTTGTGGGACAAGTACCTAGCTGGTCAAGGGCACCACCACAGAGGTGGGCCTGGATAGGGGTGGCTGGCCTAGATGACATTCTCAGGGAAATGAATTCACAGCAATGATACCGGACTAGTCCCAGAGCTGGACTGAGTCAGAAACTGCGTGGCAACACTCCTAAGGGACGTTATATAGCACCGTTAATTAATTATTTATGAGACTCAGTCCAATCAGAGTGTGGATTGGTTTAACCCATACATGGATGCTATCTCCATCCTTATTGAGAACAGAGTGTCAGCTGTTCAGCTGGTGAATCCAGAAAAAGAAATTCCTGGGACATTATTTTACCAAGAGTATAAACTTTGCTGAATAAATCCACATTGGCACAGAAGAACGGAAACCAGCTCTTAGCTTCTTGCACAAATGCACACGTGGTTCATTTCCCCTTTCCCCATGGGCCACCCACAGTACATTACATCCCCCAATGACTTCTATTCATTTTGATTTTGGGAACCAGTTCTTGGCATCCTTGGGGAAGGGAAGCAAAGTCTCATGGAAACCAACAATGTTTAGAGGCCATTCCCCCATCCTTGATTTCCAATCTAGTCCCCACCCCCCATTCTTTATGAAGCTGGGAGCAAACTAGAATAGAGATGAAAGTTCAAGTCAATCTTGACATAGAGACTGTTTAGATTCATACATCACAGTAAACCAATATTTACTTACCACAGCTTTATTGTTTATAAATATGGTTGACATATTGCAATCTCTACATTCATGAAAGAAACCAAAGCAAAAAGAAACTATGGTTTATTATGTTGTACAAATGTAGTCACTGTAGATAGAAATCAGTCTGTGTAATCTGAAGACAGGGAAAATGAAATGGAACAGAACGGAACAGAACAGAACAGAATAGAATATAATTCTTTATTGGCCAAATGTGATTGGACACACAAAGAATTTGTCTTTGGTGCTTATGCTCTCAGTGTACATAAAAAGACACAATACATTTGTCAAGAATCATAAGTTACAACATTTAATGATAGTCATAGGAAAAAATAAGCAATCAGGAAACAATATCAGTATAAATCATAAGGATACAAGTAACAAAGTTACAGTCATGCAGTCATAAGTGGGAGGAGTTGGGTGATAGGAATGATGAGAAGACTAATAGTAATGCAGGCTTAGTGAATAGTTTGACAGTGGTGAGGGAATTATTTATTTAGCAGTGATGGCATTCAGGAAAAAAAATTGTTCTTGTGTCTAGTTGTCATGATGTGCAGTACTCTATAGAGTCGTTCATTGAAGGTAGGAGTTGAAACAATTTATGTCCAGGATGTGAGGGGATATAGTAAATCCTTAGTAAATCTTGTCCTTCCTATATTCTTCTTCCTTTTGGCTCTAATCAGCAGATAACTGTTGGATTGATGTGAACAGATCTTTGGAAAGAGGATATGGATAAAATACATTTCTCCTTGGTACTAATGCCTAAAAGATATATTCTTCAAAGTACCTATTGCAAATTAAATAAGCTACTTAATTGTACTAAGCTCTGAGTTTACTTCTGGCTGAAAGATTTTTATGGATAGGTTTCTATTTTAATTTGGAAATTTATGAAACAGAAATCTTGCGCAGTCTTTTGCTTTGTGAATTTCTATATACATACACACAAGGATTACATAGGATCTGAAACTAAAACTTGTTTTATTTTTTAAAGAACAATAAAATGCAATGTGGAATTCTAACTATTAAAATAATTTTAAAGTCATAAAAATAAAATAAAAGAATTGACTAGTAATTTTGTGAATGCAGCATGAGATAATTATTCAAAGTTTTGCTAAACTAGCTACCACACAACAAATTCAGTGTACTCTCCACTGGTTTATAGTTTGGAATGAAGGAAGACCTGAGGACAGTGAATTACAGCTGAACAAATTTGGAAGTATGTAGGAAATGATGGGTGAAATTGAATGAGCTTGAGTAATGGAGAGAAATTTAAAGTGTTCCAAGATAAATTTCTCTATGCCCGGTGATTATGCATGCCATCTACCAATAAATAGAGTGAAAGTGAAAGAGAAAGCCAATGAAGATGAACAGTGAAGTGAAAAAAATAACTACAGGCAAAAAAGGTGAATGTAATGTGCAGGCATATGATTTATATGACAGTATAAAGAGCGAATAAAGGTGCCTCTTTTACTTAGAAATTAATACAGAAGCTAAAATAAGCATATACCTGGAAAGTGCAATCCTGATACATTTAGAGAAAATCAGAGCACTACTTACATTTAAACATTTAAAGAAATTAAGTAAAATCTAACTTACATTATTGGGATCCCTTGTTTTCAATGGGTTAATCATTCTTAAAATATTAATACTTCAAACAGGCATGCTGAAATTGTCAGGACCTATATTGTCATCCTTAATTTAATGCTATTCACGACTGAGTTTGAAATTAAAATTATTTATTATTTTGTTTAATTATTTAATTAAAATTAAAATCGATTAACATTTGAAACAGAAGAACAAGCAAAAGAATGTATGATAGGCTAAAATTTTTGGTAATGATATAAAAATAGAACAATGGGAAATATGGTCAATAGAACTGAAATTTACAATATACTATAATCAATTAAAACCCATTGAAATCTCTCAAAATATTATTTTTTAATAAAATGATGTGTTGTTGGTATATCTCACCAGATAAATTGTCTAGAAGGTATAAAAACATTTCAAATTGAACTGTTCTTTATAAAATTGACAAATGGCTACAATAGTTAATGGAGTTAGCAGAGATTGCTAAATAATTGTTTTGATTAAAGAACAGAACACCATTTTTTTCTACCTGGAAACCACTTTTGAACTTTACGCTTAGGGTGGAAAAAAAATAAAACTTTGATTTTGATTTAATTTTGATGATTAGATATGTTGATGCTATAGAAATGACTAGCATACATTATTATATAAAAGTAAAAAAAATGAGGCTTTATGCTACAATCTTATTCTACTGTACTAAAGTACTTACTGTGCTTACTGTACTGTAAGTTAATGCTTTTGCATCCCCCCACACTACACTTTTCTCCTTTACCCTTTCTTTCCCTTCTTTTCCCCTTATTTACTTTCTTCTTCTTTGTATTTTTGTATTTTATATTATATTTTGATGAACTAATTAAAAAGTTTAAACTAAAAAAAGAGTTATTTTTATGTCTAGTGCATTGGCAACATGGCAGTTGGAAGTTATGTCTTACATCTATTTTTCTTGCTTTGTTGATATTAGATAATCAGCTCCAGAGAACTGGTGATGGCCTTGGGAAACTGAACAAGTCCTTTAATGCTTCGTGTACAAATAAATACATACATTACCTTATTTTGCCTTTCCCCTCCTCTATTTCTATGATGCTAAAGTAAAGGTAAAGGTTCCCCCACACATGCGTGCTAGTTGTTTCCAGCTGTAGGGGGTGCTGCTCTTCTCCATTTCAAAGCCAAAGAGCCAGCACTGTTTGAAGACATTTCCGTGGTCATGTGGCCAGCATGACTAAATGCCAAAGGCACACAGAACACTGTTACCTTCCCCCAAAAGGTGAGCCCTATTTTTCTACTTGCATTTTTACATGCTTTCTAACTGCTAGATTGGCAGAAGGTGGAACATGTAACGGGAGCTCACTCCATTATGCCGTGCTAGGGATTCGAACCACCAAACTGCCCACCTTTCTGATCAACAAGCTCAGTATCTTAGCCACTGAAACACTGCATCCCTCTCTATGCTGGTACAGTTGTGCATTTTTTTAGACCTAACAATGCCAGCTGAAATAAGATTGCAATAAAAAAATATAACAAAATTTACTGGGGGCCGGGCCAACTAGCCTTCTCAAACTTGATGATGCAAAACTGCACTACGTGTTGTAAAACTTAAAGTGCATTTGTTATTTTCCATTTCAAAACTTCGTGGCTTCATCTAGGCACTCTGTCTGCTTCACCAGCATGTGAAGATTTACGTAGTGAATTAAAATGAAGCAAAACAAAAAGGCTGAAGTAATAGAGATGTAATTTTCTGAACACAGTGTGCTAATTCATCACAGTTAAATAACTATTACATAAACTTCCGTGGAGTTTTCTTACTGTTCAGTTCTCTTAACCAGCTGCAGTTTTTATTATGTATTTTCTAGGGGACCTAGATATCTATAATGTAGACTTTATAGCCCATTTAGCTAGAACTGTAACACATTATTTCAAGTTTTATAGAATCTCAAATGCCCCATTTACTAAGAGATCTTTTTTTTTTAATCTGAGGATCTTTTGTTTGTTTTATAATTTTATTGTATTATTGAATCTTGAAGTAGCAAGGAATGTAGCAGTAATATTTTCCAACTGAAATAAGGAATCCAAATTTCTGTCTAGTCAAATCCAGACTTCGCTGTTTTATTTAACACAAATGCTGTTTGATGCTTTTCAGTGGCTGGGTCGGTAAACTACTCATAATCAGCCTTTCCAAGATATGATACAATATCTTTTTCCTTATTATTCTGTCTGCTTATCACAGTACTGCTTGAGTAGACATAATAACATTGTTCTTGAATATGAGCGGAAAAATAAAAATTGAGTCAGCAACTATCATTGTGGCTACCTGACCTTTTCTTTCTTCATTTTAATTAAGAAGAGGAGTGTGGGTACATGTGTCAGAATAATAATTTGTACAAAAATGTTCTTCCAACTATAATGGCTATGATTTTATTGGATTGAATTATTCACAATTAGAACTATGTTTCTTGTTATTTGCAATCACATTTGATTTAATTAAACCTACATTGGGTGGGTGGGGAACCTAGCATGGTACAATGCAAAAAATGATAGCACAATGTACAAAATCATAGCATCATACAATATACATCTTGAAAGAGTTTTTAGAGATCATCTTTTCTATCTATTGCCCAGGGCACGATTCAAAACAAATATATGACTAAAGCAACATTAGCATCATGCTGTAAGCTCCCACCCCCAATGTGGAATGTGTATGCCTAGTCATTGAGTTTGCATCAGTATGGTGGGATTCATTTTTTTCACTACAGGTTCTGTGGGTGTGGCTTTATGGGCATGGTATAGATTTGTGGGCGTGGCTTTGTGGGCATGGCAGGGGAAGGATCAGGAGTGGGTCCCGGCAGGCACCACTGCTGGTTTGCTTGTGGCTGCGCAATGCACTCATGTTTGATGTGCGCTTTGCGTGCATACACAGTTCAATAAAAATTGTTCTGTGCATGCGCAAAAGCAAAAAACAAGATGGAGGTTCGGGAGGGTGGCAGGCCTGCATCGCTGTCAGTTCCAGTGACCCAGGCCGCCAAACCACTACCAATTCAGTCATACCGATCCAAACCAATAGGAACCCAGCACTGAAAACAATACTGCAAAATCTCCATTCCCTCCCCACTCCTGGAGGAAGGTTACTGCAAAATCCCCATTCCCTCCCCACCTTACTAACCTGCATCCCAGCTCTGTTCTCCTGTTCAGAGCAACAAAAGAAGATCAGCTGGGAGGCAGGGAAGCAGAAGGGGGGGCAGTCTATTTGCCAGCTCTCTGACCTACTCAAAATTTCTGCTAACGGTTCCCCCAAATCTGTCAGAACTGGCTGAATAGCACCTCTAGGCTTGACATTGTAGCTGGTTTGTTTTTCCCAGTTTTCACCCCTTCTCAGACACTGCCATGCACAAATATCAAAAATTTTGTGCAACAAGATCCTAAAAACTTCAGTAGACAGAGTCTGTGGAGGTTTGCAGTCACCCAGGCCATGTTGTGCCAAAGGTGCTATTTCAAAAGACAACTGGACTTTCCTTTTGCTTGAAGATGTTTCACTTCTGATCCAAGAAGCTTCTTCAGTTCTGGTAGACAGTGCAAATGCCCCGAGCCACAGAATTTTGACTTATGGGCAGGGCAGAGTGAAGAGAGGGAAACTGAACAAGGATGAGATGGAGTATTGTAGAAGAAGATGGCTAGATAAATATTCTTGGGTAACCATATCAATTGATCAAATACATTGATTTGCATGATTCACAAGCTCAATACAAGCAGCCTTAGAGTTGTTGAGAAACTTACCTCCCTTCCTTCTGCTTCACCATAATTTGCTGTATGCATATCTCAAAAATTTGGACCGGAAAGTGAGAGAGCGACCACTTTAAATGAATTAGGGAAGCTGTAGCTTTGCCATAGCTGTTGCTCAACCCTTTGGATCCAGAGGTAAGCACCACTTTCCCCCTTCTATACCTTCTTATTTAGGCCAAGACTCTTAAAAGTTTTCAGTTCTATTTCCTTCCTATTCTGTTCCTCCCATGGAACCAGTCTGCTAGCTATCTCAGTATAGGAGAACTAACAAGCATCCTTATTCAAACAATAACCATTTAAATCAGTAGTGGATTCTGGATCCTGTTCCAACTGGTACGGGTAGAACGTGCCTGGCGTTGGCCACATGAATGCATGTAGCTTGTGCGCACACATGTGCAGCACATGCATGCATTGTAGCTGCAAATGATGCTTCTGCAAGCCTCCGTGATGCTCTAGCTTGGTGGAGCATGTGCAGACACTGTACATGCCATGCGCATGCGCAGAAGTGCCTAAAGGTTTAAAACATTGGTAAGGAGCTCGGGCAAGTGGGTGGGCCCTCCAGAGCACCATACCGGAATGGTACCCGGTGCTCTGGGCAGGCTCCGGTACGCCCATACTGGGGTGTACCACCTGCAACCCACCACTGATACAAAGGCATCAATAGGAAATGTAACTTTTCTTGTCTGCATGGAAATCATTGGCATTTAAATATATATTTTTCCCATCCCTCTTGACTGGAAACATCTGAACATCTCCCTGAGATCGATAATGTAGAGCAGCTCATGTATTAATGAGATGGCTTCAAGACTGACCAGCCTATCCCGAGTCACTGAGCAGCGCACACATTTTCATTCACTTCAGGTTGGAGAAGCTATGTTCAACCCAGGTCTTTCCTTCTTGAAATCTCATAGCTCATGTGGAGTTTCCCCTTTTCATGCGTCTTCAGAATGTCAGCAAAAATTTTCTACCGAGCAGTTTCAACTCAGCTTTAATGTAAATGCTCAAGAAAATATATTTAACTCTGTTAAGACATTTGATAGGGTCGGGGATGATAAAGGGTCCCTCAGCATTTTCAAAGTAATTTCTTTGCAATTCATACAAGGCTTACCTGCCACAATTCTGCCTAATTTGTTTTTTACTTTTCTAGTCTGAAGGCTTAAGTTTCTTGATTGATGCTCATGATAATATATTTCTACATCAACGTCTCACCTGTTCTTAATTTATCATTTCCTATGTAATGTTGAGGAGGGGAACCCTCACCACACCCCCATTTCAGTTGATGACACTAGATTCATGAACATTTAATGGTAATGTAGCACTGCAGGCTGCATATTAATACGGCTGGAATTGATATGCAACTTAAGTAAATGTATTTAAAAGAACAGGCAGACTTGTGAAGAAGGCATTATGATTAGCAAATGACGTACAAAGACCTTAAACCCAGAGCATGCTGACATCTTCAAGGAGCAGGTAATTTAATCTCTACAGGGGCCATCGATCCCTTTTGACAACCAGCAGCGATATGCAGATCAATGTTAATGTTATTAGTCTGTTTGGTATTGCTGACAGAATGGAAGGCTGCAGATTTATGAGAGAGAAGTACTTTCTTAAGAGATCAAGTGGATTATGTGCCGCATTGGCATTAAAAGGAAACAAAATGTGCTATTTTTCACCATGCAGTAAAATCATTTTGTACCTGATTTTCTTTTCTTTTCTTTTTTTTCTTTTCTTTTCTTTTCAACCCATCATGGACATTCACATGCTTAAAGAAACACAAAGGTTGATTCTTTTTTTTCTTCCCTAAAAGTGTGACTCTAATTAAAAGGAAAGAGCCATAGCACCCAATCATCTGCTTTGGATTCATTTAAACAATGATAGGCAGCCCATAGGTCACAAGCATATAGTCCCACTTTAAAAAAAAAATACTCTAACCCAATTCCATCCAAATATTTTAATAATACAAGCAATTTTTTTAAAGAACATATATATGGTCTACTACAGCAAAGCTTTATACTTTAAAACCATTTCCCTTCAAGCCCCAAATACAAAAAACACTTGTTATAGGGATGTATCTTGCTCTTTGGTGACCACAGTCATAACATTTTATCAAAAACAGTTGTCCATCCTGGATTTAATGTATTACTTTTTCTTCCCTCTATAAAAAAACTCCATACATCTTTTCAAGTTATAACATGGATCAAAAGTGACTCTTTATTTTTTAGAGTTCACTAACAAATTTTGTTATATTGGGCTAAAATGAAAGTTGGTAGTTTGTGGTATGGCCTATTATTGAATCAAACCATCATGGGAGTCATAATATGGTTGATCTGTCTAGGCAAAGCCTGTTATGGAAGCCAGCAACTGTGTCTCCTTAACCCAGGTTTAGTGTGTAGTTTTAATTCATCCAGATTTTTGCAGTTGGAAATGGCAATTAATACCTAGATGTCCATAAATGAAGAAAAAAAATGTTTTAACATGTTGCTTTTAAAAAAAAGGAAAGGAAATGCATAAGGGTCCCTTAAAGTCTCTATTGTGTTGTTCAGCAGCTTCACATTTTCAGGTAGAGAGCACTGATGGGGAAGAAGGCCTGTCTTTTCACTTACCTAAAATCTACAGTGACAAGCAAACAGAGACTGATTGCCCTGCATATCGTCATCAAGGGAAAATGGTAACATTTTTAGTGCTGTAATCTTTGGACTTTGGCAAATGCCCAACCTAATTACCATTCCCTGGAGCTATACCTGAATATGTTAAATTTGTTCGTGTCTCTCCTTTGTATCTAACTGCTTATAGAATCTGTAATATCAGATGAAGTCAGTAGATTGCTAATTGCTTTCCCATAGCCCTAAGCTTACACAAGCAAATGTCCTCTGTTATGACTTGGTCTAGGTTAATGATTCTTCTGAGGTGAGGGCGGTTGAAAAAGGAACTTTTCATGTTCTGGCTACTTTATTGTATTATTCCAGACCTTATTTCTCCCATCTCAATTCAAATCTGCAAGAACCTGTTTATTATTTGTATCCTACCACTACCCAAGTCTCTGGGTGGCTTACAGCAATAATAAAAACATAATCATCACAATCCATTAAAACAACAATAAGGAAAATCCAATAAAACATGCAATAAAATTAACAATTTAAATGACTTTAAAATCAATACTAAAAATGACCTGAGATAGGAAAAACTGCATTCTAAAAGTTCAGTGAAAAAGTCTTAGCAACTTCCTGAAGATTAGTAGCATGGGATCATTCTGAACCTCATAAGACCTGAACTCTAACTCTCTCATATCTAATCCCCTCATGTCCAAACCACCCAGAATCAGAAAGGATGGGCATATTCTAATAGAAAAAAATGCCTCCCTTGTGTCAATGTCTCAGGTCTTAAAGGTTTTATGGAGCATAATCTCAGAAATCTAGCAGTAGCCCTAATCTAACAATAAGACAAATAGATGTTGCTCTCATCCATCAGCAAGTAGACTTTGCATTCTCCCAACTGTAGAATGAAGGTTGATTCCCAAGCAGAGTGCATTGCAGTAATCCAACCTTCAGGTAATGGGTTCATGAGTAACTGTTTTGGATATTCTACTTTGAAAAGGGCTGTAATTGCAAGTGGTGTGCCAGTCAAAGGGGAAACAGTCTCCCTAGATATACTCTCCATCTACTGTTCAAGCAGGCATGAATCCATTAGAGAAACCTCGAGTTACATAATTGCTCCTTAAGGGATAGTTTGACTCTCTCAAGAGTTACTTTTAGAGCCAACATGGAGCTAGAATTCAGTTTCAATCTGTTTTATCCCAACCTCACAGCCTCCAAACGCCAGATGACATTCACTGCCATGGTATGCTTAGCCTGGAAGGCCCATTTATAGCTCGATATCATAAATGTATTATATATCATCCCAAACCTTAGGTTCTCCCAGTAGGTTCCTACAAAATAAAACAAAGCTAGACAAACACAAACACACACACACACACACAAACAAACACAAAGGGTACAATCACTCATTTATCAACCCAGAAACGGGTACAAGAAGAAAACGGAATTGCTGCCTAGAAAAAAAAATGGGACCACTGTAGAACAGTCCTGCTAATCCAAACTCTCATGTTTGATCCAGAAGATTTATGATATCAAAAGCAACTGACAGGACTAATAAAATCAGAAGGGCTGTCCGCTCTTTATTTAGGTCCTGACTGAGGTCATCCACAAGAGTGACACATGCAGTTTTTGTTATGGAACTCAAATAATAGTGATCCAGATATTTTGCTTCATAAAGGGTTTACTGCTATTAATAGCTCATCATCTTCCACAAAAGCTTCCCTAAAAAGACTGTGTAAAACTTGTTCAATGTGGTTGAATTGAGCTAAAGCAACACAATCCCACAGTTGGCTACCTTTGCTCAGATTTTCTAATGTGGTGTATTGTTGTTGTAGTTGCAAAGTCATGTCTGATCCATTGTGACGCCATGGACAATGTTCCTCCAGACCCTCCTGTCCTCTACCATCCTCTGGAGTCCATTTAAGCTCATGCCTACTGCTTCAGTGACTTCACCCAGCCATCATATTCTCTGTCATTCCATTCTTCTTTTGCTCTCAATCTTTCCCAGCATTAGGCTCTTCTCCGGGGAGTCCTTCCTTCTCATTTGGTGGCCAAAGTATTTGAGTCTCATCTTCAGGATTTGGCTTTCTAAAGAGCAGTCAGGATGATCTCTTCTAGGACTGACCGCTTTGATTGCCTTGCAACCCAAGGGACTTGCAGGAGTCTGCTCCAGCATCATAGTTCAAAGATTTTTCCCTGAGGCAATTGAGGATGATATAGTATGGCTCCCTCAAATAGATCCATGTGTTGATCCAGATCATCTACCTAAATTTTGAATCTCTTCTATCTCTCTTTAGGTATAGATGAAGATTCAGAAAAAGTGAGGTGACCAGGATTTCATACACACAAAAGTATCTTGCATCTGTGAGCCTATAGCATCAAGCATACCTTGAAGTTTTTATAAATGCAGTGATTTATGCTTCCTGCTGCTTCTCTTTCAAAAAGACCTGGAATAAGTCTTCTGTGTGGGCTTGGCTATACTTTCCCGTCAGAATGACTATTTTTTATCCAAGGGTAGTGATGACAAATAGTCATGAATTAGTGTTGCTTAAGTTTCTTCATGTCAAGCTTCTTTTTCTGCTCTTTTGGTCTGCTGCCACTGTTAAATTATTTTTAGGGTTCACAAATACTTCAAGAAAACATAGTTGGGTGGAACATCAAAGAGATATAGTATGGTGCAGATACTTGGAATCTGGAAGTACCTTTTCCAACTTAAACTTTAAAGAAGGCACTATCAAGAAGAACAAGAAGCCACATTGCTACAAAACATCTTGTCTTTTAACAGAAGATTCTCTGTTTTCTAAACAGTGACTAAAGGAAACACCTAGCAATGACTTAATCCCTCTTCCTTCTCTTCTCGTTCTAGAATAGCAGAAGTAAATTAATGTCTTATCAAATAGATGCTGTCAGTTTGTCATGCCCAGTGGTGCACCCAATCATTTATGAAGATCCTGAAGGTACTGATGTAGTTCTGATTGCTTCAAAAGAAATCCCATTTCACCTGAACAGCCAGAGTTTCTCAACAAAACCATCTATTTGGTTTAGGATTTGGGTTCCCAGGAGACCAGGCAGATGTTGCAGTGGCTTCTTTACTGAAGTTAATGCCATCCTTTTCTGTTTAAAATAGTTATATTTTAAATTGTGATGTTTTAATGTATTTTGTTGCTTAATTAAGTGATGTATGCTGCCTAGAGTCACTTTCATATGAGATAGACAGCTGTACAAATATGACTAATGGCTCCAAAACATCTTGTCCCCATTCACACCAATGCCTGATGCAACAAGCTTTTTACTTTCTGGTTTTTCACAGAAAGTGAAGAAGGTCACACAGGAAGTACTAGAATCTGGGTTTTCTGTTGTAGTTCTCTTTTGTTCTGTTCTTAACTGCTACACCTTATGGACTCTCAGAATAGCCCTTTTCAATCAGAAGAAATAAATGTACTCTGTTTAATACAAACTGAAAAACTATTTAAGGCAATCCAAAGCATTTGGATGTACCCAGTAAAGCTTTTGGCTTTATTCCCTTTGAACAGCAGTTGTCTTGGCATGCCATATCAGAAACTGCATTAAAAATTCTTAATTCAAAAGTGTTTGACTCTGTGACAAGTAGACTTCTGTTTAAGAAACATCGACATCTGATTTTTTTTCAAAAAATTATTATGTTTAGATATAAAATGAAACTTTGTTGATACATATGCCTTTTTTTCCTCAGCCATGTCTTATTTTTAATTTGCAGTTAATTATGGTTCCAAGATCTTTTTCACAAGTATTACCAAGTCAAGTATCCTGTATCCCTTAACTACCTATAAGATTTTTGTGTCTTAAGTGAAGAAATTTATAGTTGTTTCTAACCCATTTAGTTAGTTTCATCCCATTTCTCCAACCTATTGAGATCAATCTTTCAACTTTTCATTTAAGTCATTAATAAAAATATTTAAGAGTAGGGGACCAAGAAATGAAATTTTCAGCAGAGCACTTGACACACATTTCTCCAGCTTTGGTAAGTGTCCACTGATGCACTTTTTTGGAGCACATTTTCAAGCTAGCTCTCCCTTGAGAAACCAATAATCAAGTTCACATTATCTTATTCTGGACAAATTATACAAAGACTAATTCTCTGGAGAACTTCAGAATGTTGGGAAAATGTTAAGGAAAAAGAAGAGGATAACCAGAACAAGGAGGAGGAACTCAGTTACAGTAGAGAGAAGTGCAAGCTGAAGGACCAGATCAGGGATAAATCCTCCTGGAGAAAATCTATTTCTGTGTCACTAAGAGTCAACACTGAAGTGACGGCACATAATCAATCAGTCACTCAATCAGGACTTCAGTCTTCCAATCCTCACTAATTAAGAGAAATCTGAAGCTACTGAAAAGTCCAATAGAGCCATGAGCGAACATCTGGTCACATAATTTTTGTCCATTAGCCAAACAACTCACATTGCTGCAGACTGTTCAGTAACATCTGGAGAGGCACGGGTTATCTTCTTTCCCTGGTTCAAGATTTGTTTCTTAGTTAATACCCTGACTTAAAAAAAACTTGCTAATATATTTTAAGACATCAGGTTGCTCTAAAGATTCTGTGTGGCATTTTCAATATTGACCTCCACAGTATTCCTGGGAGGATGCAAGTCAGGTCAGATTGATATTAGCAGAGATACCTTAACCCT
>JAPKID020000287.1:0-19531 GCA_026931265.2 Tropidonophis doriae | reverse complement strand
TAAATATTTAATATATAGAGGGCCCCGCAAAAAAAATCCAATCGGGCCCCGCACTTATTGGATCCGGGCCTGACAACCAAACCACAGTTCCTCAGCTTTTCAAGCAGCAACTCCCTTTAGAAGTCTTGCACAGCTGCTTCAAAACATATCCCCAGTTATATATGCATGGGCAATTGCTATGCTGTAGCCACCTAAGCAGAAATGTCTATGTATGAGCACAAGTATGAAGATATAACAGTAGGGGGAAAGTAAACAGAAAAGATTCCGGAAGATCTTGACAAGCTAATAAAATGGGTAGACATTTGCAAATAGGAAATCTTTCATTTGGCCAGGAAAAATTTAAAACATGAGAGAACATGCCATGCAATCATATATATCACAGAAGTAAATGATAATTATTAACTAATAGATATGCATAATAGTTTCACAATAAAACTATTCTCAAAGAATATTGTTTGTCTTTTTCTACTTACTGTAGCAGCAGTTCTCAACTTACAACTGTAATTGGGACCAGAACTTTTGTTGTAAATCATTATGTTGTAAGTCCTGTCAGACCAGATGTTATGACAGTTTCATGGTGGTCATTAAATGAATCCAGCTTTTCTAATGGACATATTTTTGGTCCATACTCACAAGTCTCAACAAAGTTCAAAATCATGCTCCCATGACCACAGGATCCTGCAACCAGTTCTAAATATGAGCCAGTTGCCAAGCACCTGAATTTCAATTATGTGACTGCAGGGATGGTGTTATGGTCATAAGTGTGAGTCCAAGTCACAAGTCATTATTCCCAATGCTGTCATAACTTTGAGATGTTGCTAAACTGTCATAAGTCAAGGACTATCTCTACTGTATTTGGTTGTGCAGGCTCTTTCATATCTTTACATAATTGTGGTAAAGGTGTTTCTTCCTCTTTCAAAATAATGGGTCATTAAGAAGATAATTAGAAGGAAAACACACCAAATAAATGATTAACCTCTACAATTAATTAATTGCCATCAATAATGATAATGAACTTAGATGTCTTTTTAAAAAGACATGGAAAAGTTTATGGAGGACTCATTTAGAAATATCTTTTGATCCTGAAACCATAATGTTATATTTGTGTTATATTATCCTCAACTGTCAGCTGCAGTGAAATAAAGGATGAATAGAAGCATGTCTCCATCTCCACTAGTGAATATGTCAAGGACATCTTTATGATTCTGATAGCCAAAATGTTGGGGTAAGAGATCTTGCCTTGATCTAACTATTCTTAAGTGTATATATCTGATGAGTGGAAAAAAGGAAAATGTGAAGGAATGGAATTTGCAGGGATTTTGTTAAAGCGAGAAAAATAGGCTAAGTTACACTTAGGGAAATCTTATATAGATTATCATTATTTCATAGTGATCCTTTTTATGAACCATCTGAAACCATCAAATTAATATCAGATCTATCTTCACTGAATAATCATAACAATGAACATCCTAATTGGTGTTGCTATGATGCAAAAAATCATGGATCTCTTTAATGCACAAATTCTCATACATATTTTTATTTCTTACTCCAGCTCAGATATTCCACTTGTCTGCACAGACTGAGCTATTGGGTGTTAATTGGGTACTAATTACTAGGTGGTCCTGGGATACAAATATGTGGAATCCTGGCCCATATATACTGGCTCCAAATCTTTTTAGATATCCCACATCAATGGCAAAACACAGATCATATTTGACTGCATAGAATGAGCCATGGCAGTCATTGAACCAAAATGGAATCAGCTTGCTGGCCCATAAAATCACAAAGCAGCAGAGCAACTTTTAAACTGATCCCTGGGAGAAAGCTGAAAGTTCTGGCAAGCTCTGGTTCATAAAAATGTAGGTGTTGAGAAAATGCTACAATAATCAGAATCAGTGTTTAGAAATGAATTAATAGTCAGACATCATAATCATAGTCTTTCCAGCTTATTCCTGCAGGACCATAAACTGCGTTTTGGACTGACAAAACACCATCTTACAAATGCATCTGGATCATGTCTACATTTTGAAGGATATGGCTGTAGATCCAAACCTGACCCACCAGCTTGTCACCTGGGTCTGAAATAAGTTTGGTCTGTGTTTAGCTCAGTGTACTTTCCTGGCAATCGAGCAACAGCACTAGGAGGATCAGAGCTCACTGCCAAATTAATGATCAGGCATGACAATCACAAAATGAAAAGAACAAAAAAAGTTTGTGAAAGATGCCCACATCATTTTTTCTGAAAATCTCTACAGAACATACATTTACTACACCAGTGCTGGAAGTCATTGAATCAAAAGCACTTGCTTGAAAATGTGGATAAAGGAATAACACCCAGCAACATTGGCAGAGGAAGGAAGGCATCAGATAAAAATGGTATTGCAATACAACTTCTACCCCTTTTCTATATGTAAGTGCAATGTAGCATGCATGCCCCAGAGGTATGGACCTACATACATGACATTGCTTTCATCGTTCTGTGAAAGCAGTGATTGTCCAAATGCCCCTAACAATAAGTATAACAGAAACCTGTGGAAAAGAATAAAATCAATGGAATATACAGTACGGATTCCTGGATGCAGCTTTATAACAAGGGCAGGAAAGAGTACATTGTGACAAGTAGGGTATAATTTAACATACTGGAAAGCATTACATTATAATCATCATGGGGCCACAAAAATAAAAGCAAAAAAAGGGCTCCTTAAGAAAATGGAAAGTCTGTTGTACTCAATAAAAAACAAAAGCAGCAAAAAGGTGATAATAAAGAATAGAAAGAAAGGATCTCAAAAGCATTTACCAAAAAAAAGTGCTATGGGCAGCAAAAGAATCTCCTTTAATATATGTTAAGATGGAAAACTAGCCAGGGAAATAATTGGGCTACTAGTCCTACTTCAAAGAAGTGAAAGAGTTTTTCAGAAAGCATGAGAAGATTTCAGCAAAACTGAATGAATTATTTTGCCCTTGATCCAGGTTTAGCCATCATACCTCCAAATACAAATTGCAGGGAAACAATCTCAGGAGAAGAGTATGTAACCTGCTGCTTGAAGAACTCAAAGATATCTCTTTATTCACAGTGAGAAACAAAATGCTGAACTAAGAGGAATCTTGGTCTTATCCAATATAAGCTGCTCTTACATTGCAGTAGCTGAAAGTGTTCAGGGAGATACTACATAAAAATTGTGAGGCTCTGCATGAATTCCTCTTTTTATTTTTCTGACTTTGAGTGACAGAGAATAGGCTGCATTCAGAGGACTTTATACAGTTGGAGCTGTCATTAAATAGCTGAGAAGGGAGTAGAAAACAAAAAAAAAGCTTCACTCCATTCTGTTAAATAAAGCTTTTTTAAACAAAAGAAGGTAGATTTCAGGAATTTACTAGAAGATTGTATTAAGCAGTATAACAGCTAAATATGCTGAATCTGATCTAAAATATACTTGAGTTAAATTTTTTGCTTATTATATGATTAAGATTATTGGTGTTTAGAATGAAAAACAGAATGAAAGTGACAGTTGCAAACCAACAAGCTGATTGGACTTCTGTAGTATTTATCCAGCAATCAGTCACTTTGTCTTTTACATTTGTGGGACAGAAAGGAATAATTTTATTAAAGGAGGGCAAGATCTCAATCTACACTCCTCTGTTTGCATTTTTGGCAGAAGCTAAATAATGTGCCTAGTTGTTTCCCAAAAGCAAGTACTATTTTTACAAAGAGTATCATGGGGTTGAAAATAATGTGTAGCAGCTTTATTCACACTGTTGCTGAAACACTATTATTTTTTAAAAAACATTCAGTAATACTACTACTCCTTTTTAATTTAATGTGAAGGATAAGATATTTTAATTTCCACATACTTCAAAAATCCAAGAAACTGAAATATAAACGAAAGATTTTATATTTTGCTTTATATTCTCTGTAGATTCTTTGTGATAGTCAATTTACAGTTTGGGGCTCTGCACCCTCCTTTGAAGTCAACTTGGAGCTGGGGTTCAACATTCGAGAGATACAGCTTTCCCAAACAGAAGAATTGAGATTCCTCTGGTGAAGTTAATTCCTAATACATTTTTATAAGGCTTAGTGCTTCTCATAAAGGGCTCTAGAGGTGAAGTCCTGAAATGAATGTGAGCCTAATGCAAATGATTTAAAACTAGTGAAATATTAGCAGCTTAAACAGCCTGGGAGCAAAAATTACTATTGGCTAAGTGCTCTGGGTTGACTTTAAAGGCATCTTAACACAGAGATTCTTTCTATTATCCAGATCTTTATTTCTCACACAAACACAACTTCACTATTACATTATTTTATTGATTGATTGATTTTGTAAAATGTCTGTCTAATGAAACTAAGAGCACACAGCAGCAGTGCAGTATATTCCACAATGCATGGGCAACAATAGAAAAAGTCTGCCTTTATGTGCCTCTGACCTCTCATGGGTATAAAAGCCTCTATGTTTCATCTCTAAATGATGTTGCAGGACCAACAGAATCATATGTATGTAAATTAGTCCATAATATAACTCAATACACTGTTATCTAGGATCTTATATGCAGCAATGTGAACTTTGAATTAAGCCATAAGTTACTGACAACTACTGCAATGACCATGCAATCAATGTTTTGTACTGCAACAGTTGGTTTTATTCCTAAACAAACTGGTCAATGCATTCTGTAGTGAGTGTGGCATCTGAGACAACCTCAAAGGCTGCCCAACATAGTCAATAATGTTGACTGTAATGCCACAAGTCACTGTTGCAAGGTTCCTAGACCAGATAGTGTTGTATCTGATACACAAGCCAAGCTGGGCAAATGAACTCCAGAAACCACCTCTGAATGCTCTTTAGGCAGGAGTTTATGAGGGCTGCATCATAGCACTCCAGATTACAAATCTTCTCATTTACATGAATATAAACCAGTGGTGGGATTCAATTTTTTTACTACCAGTTCTATGGGCATGGCTTGGTAGGTATGGAATGGCTTGGTGGGCATGGCTTGGTGGGCAGGAGAAGAATACTGTAAAATCTCCATTCCCACTCCACTCCAGGGGAAGGTTACTACAAAATCCCCATTTCCTCCTCATCAGCTGGGACTCAAGAGGCAGAGAATAGATGGGGGTGGGGCCAGTCAGAGGTGGTATTTACCAGTTTTCTGACCTACTGAAAATTTTCACTACAGGTTCTCCAGAACTGGTCAGAATCTGCTGAATACCACCTCTAATGTAACATGTCACAGAAACCAGTGTTTCTGGAAGCTTAGTGTTTATAGACAAACAGGCGCTCCACTGCTAGAATTTAATATGAGGCTGTTTCTTCCTATCAAATATTTCATAGTAATTCTGATTCTGACTCACAATTTGTATAGCATTTCTGACTGGACTAGGGTCTCAGATCAATAGGAGAACTTTTTCAATTGTTTGATAGACATTTTCATGTGGCAAAGGACTGGCTATGTGATACTCAACATTGGAGCACCACTGGTTTTGTTTTTTCCTTCTCCACAAATGCCAAGTAATAGGACAAAAATCATTCATCAGTTCTGTTGCCATCCCAGATTCAGTTTGGAATACTAAATGGACAAAATTCTAAATGAGGTTCTTCATGTAGGCTCTTCTCTAGCTGATTTCCTAATTATAGACTTATCCTCTGCAATGAATGTTAAATGTGGAGCAAATAACACAACTTTAATGGAGTGATGGGGAGGGGGTTTGCTTTAATTTCCTAATGAAAAAGCCAAAATGCATGCAGTTTTCTCCCCGGCAATCTGCAATCTTTCTGACTTTTATTCTGACAACTCTGACAATAAAATCCCAGGATAAGACATCAAGAAAGAGCTCACATAGGTTATGGTCTCATGAGATAAAAAGGGGATAAAAAGGGACAACTTTATTCTTATACATTCAACAGGGCATCTGCACCTGCCAAGTCAGACTATGATGTTATGGTTTGATTGCTTTAGGAATAAGTTCTCTTATAGATGCCTTGAGGCTTTGGTTAGTAAATTAATCCTGGGAATAATTTATAGGTTCATAATTTTTGTCATATTCATAAAGTCAGTCTAATAAATCTTAGACTATTCAACAGTGGGTATTCCAGACTGGAAGCATGTTATTCTTATCTTCTTTTTCAAGCAGGATTCCAGTGTAGCAAAGCATTCGCACTTAGTATTTTAGATTTCAGCAAATGTTATACAAGCAAAATCATAAAGTCTGATTGGGTTTTTTTCTCTTATCGTGTACTGTATATTCCTCCAGGCCCTGATAATTAGGATTTTGACTGTAGTACCAATACAGTTTGCACAGATGAGATTAGAGTTTGCTCCTGTTTTACCTTTTCTTTAGCAAAAACCAGTTTGGGTGTCAGTTTTGATATGCATACTTAATGTTGAGTTAACGGTCCATTGCTTTTCCTGAATGAAAATTCAAAAGCAGGCTAATTCTTGTAAACTTTGTATATTTTTAAAATTGAAACTGGTTTTTCTCTTTAAAGCAATACAGTGGTACCTCACTACTCAGCAGCTTCAAAACTCATCAAATGTTGTACTCAATGTATTTTGACATGAAAATGTCCCAGTAGTCTGAATTTGTTTAGAACTCAACATACTGTGATAGGAAGAAGGAGACAGCTGTGGAGAAAGGACAAGAAGAGCTAAACTGGAAAGGTTGCTGCAAAAGGAAGGGGGTAGTCACAGAGGGCCTACAGGAAGTCAGCCATGCTGGGAAGGTCACTGACATAGGAAAAGGGATGGGCAGTAAGTTTTTCCCAGCCAAAACAAATTGTCATGTGGTAAATCATGTGGTTTACTGGGACTCATCGTTTTAAATACTTATTACATCTCCTGGAACCAATTAATGCCAAATACTGAGGTACTGCTGTAAATAAAGACTGATCAGTATATTAAACCGAGAGAGAGACAGAGAGACATAGCGACAGAGAGGAGAATATGAGAATCAGACCTTCAAACCTCATTTAAAGGACAGTAGGGTTGGAAGATTATCTGATTTTCATACTGCTTGGTTTTTTTCTCTAGACACACTAGTCCCTATTCAAAAATTAGAACATCTCCCTTTTAAAATATCCTTTCATAGAGTAGCACAGATTGCACTGTAATTTTTCACTGAATTTCGATATTAGGGTGACTACAAAAAGAATTTGGGGGTATATGTAGCTTATGGGCAGATTATTCATCCCTGCTTTACAATATCAGATATTTTTCTCCAGAGCGGTTGTTGATCCTTCAATATTATTTCCCATAGAAAAATAATGGAGCTGAAACAGGAGAGGACTCAAAATATTTTCTAATTAACTTGGGTTACATTCCTGTTGAGGTCTCTACTGCATGTGAGCATGTAAGTAAGTCAGAAAAGCTTTTTGACAATCACATCTATAGTAAATGACCCATCCAGCATTGGTGAGCTCTAGAATCTTCCCTATTTTAAGGGATCATGCAATCTATGAAATAGGCATTTTAAAACTGAAGTTTATTGGCATCACCATTGATGTTTCCTCAGTAGATTTAGCTGAAGTTGATTTGGATCAATTTCAATTAATTTCAGTTAATGCAGTCCAAGGATATGAACAGGCTTGTATTAAATCATCTGTACTCTTACCTATCTTGCATTTATGAATTATTGATGAGAGTGAATCCAAAAGGAAGTAAGGCAATTGACTTCAGAGAGATAATGTCATCAACTGCTCTGAAAAAGAAGTCAGATATATGTTTCACTCTAAGAAACTTGCTTTTGACCAGGAAATCTTAATAGATATTATTCATTCACTAATATTTTCTTCTTTGACTTGACCAGATTTCAGAAAACATTGGCTCAACTTCAAACACCAATGAAAAATTAAAGATCATTAAACCTCATTTAATCTAGTTTTTATCCTGGTTTAATAATTATCGAGTAATAATGATAAGAAAACTGCCCTAAAGTTTCTTTTGAAAATAATATAATAGTTGTTCCCTAGAGTCTACTGTTTTCTGATAAAAACCCTACATATAGTCTTCTAGAAATCCACCAACCATTATATTTTGCTGGGTGAGCTCTGATATTTGAAGTTAGAGGCACATTTAAACAATGTCCACTTCTTGACTGTTATTTTGATTCTAAGAAAAGCATTGTAAGGGTCAACATTCAGCCCTAAATGCTCCCATTGTGCAATCTTGTGACAATTGAAAATTTAATTGGCAGAAAAGAAATTAAACATGAATTAATAAAATGGCATCAATTATAGTAAAAGAGGAGGAGAGGAAGGAGGAAGAGATAAAACTAGCATTGTATCAAAAAATATGCATGGATGTAGTCACTGGAAATGTAATTCATGTAGAGAAAGAAACAAAAAATAACATTTATTTATTAAATTTATAATGCCTCCCATCCCATTATCCAAAGGAATTTGGGGTATATATGGGATTTGTTTTATTAAATTTGGCATACCTATCATATAATTTGAGCATATAGGGCATGGTTTCATGATACAAGTTTGAAATGTCTTTTTTATAATCAATAGAACATTGAGATTTTTAATTCAGAAATATTTTTTGCAACATATAATCTAAAAATACAAAAGAATATTGATTGTCCTGTAATTTTAAATATCTAAGGTTGAGAGAATAAGTTCCCCTGCATATTTCCACCAATTGTATTTAATATGAGTAAGAGAAATCAGTTTAGAAAGCATTTCATAAGAAAAATAGTGTTAAGAGTAAACCTCGTGCAGGAAGGAAGTTCATGCAATTTTTTTTTTAGCTGTGATGTGGTTTAGTCATATATCTGACTCTTCCCAGGTTGCTCAATGGAAGAATTTGCTTGGTGTTTCAAATTTGTATTCTACTATGACGTTAACTGTGCATAATCCTGAGAATCAAATCAAAGTTGCTGTGCTATGGCATTACATTTTGATGGTTGTTAATTTAATACAAAAAATATATCACATTTCTCAAATTAGTAAGACCTAATGCCCCAACTTTGAGTTTATTTCAAGATGGGTCATAAGGGTAAATTTCCTGTATATAAAAAAGAATCCCATTCACTAATACAAAAATAATATATGTTGGTACAAAGAGATCTCATTTCCCAGAGGTAATTGGGGCCAGTAAATATATCACTGTGATGCTGTCGTAAAGTATGATGACACATGACCACACTGACTTATGATGGCTGCTACAATAGTTCTAGTTGCTACAATAGTTCTAATCTAGTGATTGTGTGGGATTCACCAAGATTTGGTGAATCCCACACAATCACATTGTTCCACAGTCATATGATCACTATTTGCAACTTCCTGTAGTTTTCCCATTGCCTTTACTTGCCAGAAGACAGTCCTGAAGGTTGCAATGGTGGTCACTGACAGTAGGATGCCCTGACCATCACAACTAAAAGCTGGTTACCATCTAAATCAGAATCATGTGTCCACAGGTACACTATAATAGCCACAAGAATCAGGAACTGTTCTATGTCGCCTCATTCAACATGGCTATAACTTTAAATGAATAAGAGTTCCCTTTATACTTAAATTTGTATATAGAAAAGTAAATTGTCCATGGTATGCATTGGCTGGACACTAAAAGGATGACACGGGAATGATAATGGTGGATCTGTAGGAGGTGGGACATGAAAAGTACTGATCCATAAAGTGGCCAAGGGTTGGACATGACTAAATTTAATTTAATTTAATTTAATTTAATTTAATTTTCAAAATTTTTTTTATACCGCCCCATCTCCACAATGGGACTCGGGGCGGTGCACAGAAGATAAAAAGTAAAAACAACAACGTACACATCATATAAATACAATCCACAATTTAAAACCGAATTAAATAAATATAGCTGTGCTACAAAGATTAAAACTATAAAACCCTCTATTAAAATTAAATTTACATTATTAAACTCTAAGCCAGGCCAACCAGATGGAAAAGGTGTGATTTGAGCTCCCGACAGAAGGGGCGCAGGTCCGTGATGGTGCGAATATTGGGGGGCAGGTCGTTCCAGAGAGCCGGACCCGCCACAGAGAAGGCCCTACCCCTGGGGGCCACCAGCCAGCATTGACTGGCAGACGGCACCCTGAGGAGGCCCTCCCTGTGCGAGCAGACAGGTCGAAGGGAGGTATGCGGTCGGAGGCGGTCTCTCAAATGCCCAGGTCCCGTGCCATGGAGCGATTTAAAGATGGTTACCAATACCTTGAAGAAGAGAGTACATTCTGGAAGTGCCATTTTCTTTCTTATTTCACTGACTGTACATGTACCATTGTAGAATGATTGAAGTGCATTGGAGAAGTAGCCTAAAATGGTTTGCACAGGGCAAGCAATGTTTTTTTTTAAATGTTTTTAATGAACGAAGTATGAAAATAGTAGATATTTTCATGCATAGCCTAAAAATGCATAGCCTAGAAAAAAGCCAAAAAAGCAAGATAATACAAAAAAGACTGTTTCATTTTTTCTTAAAAAGAAAGCCTTAATGGAAAACGTGGTTTACATCCTCTTTTTCCCTTTCACTTGTATACCCAGCTATGATCCATCATTTAGATATTTGAACTACGCATCATCAAACATTAGTAATTGTTGTTGAGGGAAGACCTTGGTGCTTTCTGAGTTGATTGTTTTCTTGCAGACAGATTGTTTTCATTATTCAAACTAAGTTCCCATGGCCCAACTCACCACTGCCAATTCGCCATGGCCAATTCATTGTGGTCAATTCATCATGGACAACTCACCATGGGACAACTCACTGCAATCAATTCACCATGGGAGAACTTACCAGGGGACATTTCAACAATTTTATTTATTTAAAACCATTTAAAAATTATTTTAATTATTGCCATTCGCATTTCATTGTCCTTCCTTTTGCATCCTTTCTTTAATGATTCTATTTCATCATTTCTTTGATATTATGTAACTTTTGTCCCATGGCAAGTTGTCCCGCAATGAGTTGGCCGTGAATTGTCTGGTGGCGAGTTGGCTGTGGCAAATTGGTTATGGTGGGTTGGCCATGGTGAGTTGGTTGCAGTTGTCCCATTCCACATCATCAAGGCTGGATGACTAGCTCTCTATGAGGACCTCTCATTTCATCTCTGAGCTACAAATATTCACTTTCATTGGTAACTGTTGTTAGTTTCTTTTTAAGTTCTAAAAATTGTCTTCCAGATATCTAAATTTGCCGTGCTCTGGGATACATTGTGCACATTCTTGCTTGAAGTTAAATTTCTGTTATGAATATACTGCATAATGTCAATGTCACTATTGCAGTACATTCTCCAAATTTAGTCTCTCAGTCTAATACTCCTGGCAAGTTGTTTTCCAATTCTATGCTAGATTTATTCTTGTGGTGGCTAACTTGGACAACTGCAATAATTTTCATTTTGATTTTCTGGGATAGTGCCTAGTCAAATTACCTGTGAGTTCAGTTCAAGATCTTTTGCTGTTGTTTAAAAATGATGTTATTTCTTTCCAATGTTTTTGAGCTTTTTTGCATGGCAGCCACAGGCAGTAAAATATTCCATTTTCATTATGGCATTCACAACATTTATTGTTATATGTTCATCTATCTTGTGATCAACAATGAAATTATATAACATCTTTACATTATTTTTCCTTCAAATCATAACTTGGAGTAAATTGTCCCATAGCTTTTTCCATTGGTTCCCTGTAATTCTCTCAAATTTTGCATTTATTTTGTCATAAAGATTTTAATTTGTTCTCTGTGTGGTATTTCAGCAGCAATAAATCCTAGTGAATTATCTTGGTTCCGTAGGAGCATTTCAAATTCTGTCATCTTTTTCAAGGTCCCTCCTTCTTTTACAATTGTCTTTTATTTTTCGAATTATTTATAAATACATTAACCATGGCAAATTCCTTCATTGTGCAGTTGCTGTTGTGTCTTTAATCTGTTTTCTGAATTTGGATGTAACATATTGGCATGTATAATTAAATCCTTTTTACTATAATTGCCCTTAGAATAAAAAGCATTTGATTGTGAAGCTAATGGTAAAATTGGCAGATATAACCTTGCTTTTAAGAGATTCCAGATTTTAGCAGGTTTTGTCTTATTACATGCCCTTTCAAATTCTTTGCCTCTTGTTTCTTTGTCCTATAGCATACCTGAGAGGTCCATTAGGTAGATCTGCTGCTTCTATTACTGACATTCTGCGGTTCAGGTATCTTATCCTGTTATCCAATGATAAGTAGCTTGGACTGGAGCATCATCTTAAATTGGAGAAAGCTAATCTAGAATTAGAATTACAGAGTTGGAAGGGACCTTGGAGATCTTCTAGTCCAATCCTCTGCCTATTTCCTTTGAATCTTGTAGAATTTTAAATCTTATTCTTGGCTATTAAGCAGTTGTTGCAGGCTGTAGTGATTCTGCTCCAATTAGCCATGTTTACCATATGACTTGCTGGTGATGGGTTGATAGAAGTGTAAGGTTGCCAGAAAGCCATCTAGCCACACTCCATGCCCAGAACAAGAATCGTTGTACCATCCCCAACAAACATCTGTTCATCCTTTCCTTGAAAATGTGCAGTGATGGGGCATCCATCGTTTCAGGATGTGGGCTGCTCCACTCATTAATAGCTCTCGTAGTCAGGACACCCTCTCTTTTATTTTTGCAAATTTGCATGTTTCTATCTAATAGGCTTCCACCTATTGGTTCTTGCCTTACTTGGATGCTATGGAGATAAATCCTCACTCTCAGTTCTGAAGCATTATTTCATTTATTGGAAGACCACTACCATTTTCCCCCTTAGTTAACTTACTTTTTTCCTGTCAGTGATCACATTCCAATTTGTATAATGCTGCCCATCAGAGAGGCCCTCCTACCTCTGCTGTCATTTTAGTTCTGCCATTGTCTCCTCCATAGCCTCAGTGGGCAGAAGAGGGATGTGTTGATTATTTATCTACTTAGCAGGAAACATACATGAGTTGACGACCTCTCTGCCTTCTTTGCAGTAGCTGGAAGTGCTGAAAACAAAGCTACAGGACAATTGAACATCCTAGATTGAATATTACCAGCACACAGCGGTACAAGATGATGAAAATGTTGGTTATGTTGTGTGACCAATAGATGGAATAATCTAAAGGAAGTGGGAGTATTTATCCAAGACGTCCCCTTCTTGTATTTATTAGTGAATTTACATTGCCAGCATCCACAGTCTTCAGGCAATTGAGTCAAAACTCAGTAGATGACTTTGGGACAAGCAGTATCTCACTGCCCAACCTATCTCTCGGAGTCATTGTTGTGCAAGAAATTGGGAAGAGAGTTTTGTGCAAGTTCCTGGAGGAAAGGCAGTGTATAAATGTTATAAAGAAATTATAAAAAGAATACAAACAATAGATGGAATATCAACACAAATTGAAAAACAATGCCATCAGGAATCAGCACAAAATCATAAACTGAAGGCTAACATGTACTGCAATAAATACAAAAGCTAATAACAAACAACAATAAGATTAAGAGTTAATTGCCATTACTTTGTATTGGAATTTCACTTCTCACTTTCAGAGCTAAATAAATGTGATACAGTAATTGCCTAACAATTAATGGAGGTAACGAGTCAATGTTCCATCAAAAAAAGATTATTGTTGCACAAAGCTTGCAGCTATTTGCATCTGTGCAGCAGGCAAAGAGAACTTCTTACCTTTATTGTGGTGTGGAATGGATCCTGTACTATTTAAACTTGGGTGCATGCAACCATATTCTGCATTACCGGATGCAGTTTCAAAGCTATGTATGTAGAAACACCTTGAATTCTGAACAAATTGGGAAACACCAGGCACCCATGCTGATGGCAAACGCTTTGTACTAATGTCAAGGCATGTCTGAACAGCCCCCAGGACTTTCATGTCATTCTTCTAGATTGGAGTCAATGAAGACTTAGATGCATGCCCCGACACAGCTCAATGAACTAAGAAAGCAGGTGTTGTACTGCCACTCTCTAGTATTTATGATCAGCACTGCCGTGTGCAGTTTTGTCAGCAGAAATACTCAGTTGATATTGAACATGTACATTCAATGAGTTAGGAACTAGCATTAAAGATTCAAGGAAGGGAGCAAATCAACATGTGAATCTGTATTTTTCAAAGAATTGCTTGAAATTTTTCTGGAGCCAGAATGGTATTCAAATTTAGATGTTAGACTAGCATGGGGGAGACTTTGGGGTCATAATAATTTTCTTTTGTTTCTTGTATGTTTTAAGTCACTTGTTGGCTGGAGACCAATTTTCTTCTGCTCAGACCATGAGGCTCTCATTCTGTAGCAGAGGGGTTTTTTTTGTCTCAGTTCCTATTTCCTGCATTTTGCAAGGCATCCTGCAATTGTAGTGGCTAATGTTCTTGTGCTTCTTCCTAAATTGGAAATCAATGGTCCACACAGCCCCAAATCAGAAATTTTGGATCCCATCTCAAGTCAATCTTCTTAAGGCTGCAGGAATCATTCTCACTCTTTTCCCCTCTTCTCCTTCTCTCCCTCCCTCTCTCTCTTCTACAAGTTTATTTAAATATTTAAGAAAATATATAAGGAATCTTGAAAGCATTAGCATTGGTACTACGTAACACAATAAAACTGAAAGGTCTTTGAAGCTTCTAGGTGTGTGGGACGCATATTATCAGGGGGATATTTTTTAACTTAGAATTGTTTTTTTTAAGGACAGCAAATACATCATGTTTGTTCAATTCATAATTGGCTCTATTTGCCTAGTTACCATAAGCTAACAATGAGTTGGAGTGACCAAAATATTTGCTCAATGTTTTGATTTCTTCTACCCATGTGCCTCTTTAGCGTAGAACTGGCCAAGAGTTTTGCTTACTGTATATTCCTCAATAAGAATATAGTTTGTATATATTCTGCAGCTGTAAGTTCCAAACTAATGAATACAAAGTGGTCCAAAAACATAGAACATAAACTTAGCCATAGCTTGTTTTACAACACTAAACTGTGGTTTATTATTATGTCTGAATGAAGCCACTGAGGCTTCATTCCATATAAAAATGTAATGGCTTGAGCAGTGCAAATCAACCCCAAAAGCAGCACAACCAATGAGACCTTCCCTGATGTGTAATACCTATCATCACTTCTGCTGATGCAGCTTCCATGAATGTTTGTAAATGTGGTTACCCCCCAATATATACTCACAGAGGGATTCAAGCATAGCTTATGCAGCTGTGCGTCTTTAGGAATATATGAACTGAAGACTGCAAGTATGCCTTTTTAAAGGGAATTATAATTCACATCAGTTACATATGTTCAAAAATGACTTTTATTTTCTTTTTGCTGGAAGTGTCTTTCCTCACCACCATTCCTCTTGAGCACTGTAGGCGGGCAAAACCATGGCCAAGACAGAATTATTCTTAGCCTCGCATTTCCTACCAACTCCTTCTTCCTAAAGCTCTGGCAGAACGCTGAATATATCATCAGCTTGGTGCTGATGGCTAAAACTTCTCAAATCTTTACAAAATAAGTCCATCATATCATTAATGAGGTGCTCCCTGGAACAGATGTTAGCATGAACATAAAAAAATGATCCCACTGCTATAAAACATTCCTTCATGTTCTGTCAACTGCAGCATATTTGCTGGAAAGGCATCAAGCACAGAAAGAGGTTCACATGAGTAAATGATTTCTCAAAAGATGTTGTGGTTTCTGGCTGACACATTTTGTTGCTCCAAGTTACACATTTGATTGTTTCCCTGTAAATTGCATGTGAACTCCAATCTCTCACTTTCCTCTTTTAAATTTAATCCAATCCGTCTTGTTCAGCCTGAAAACCCTGGAACCAACTCCACCATCACTGTTTCTGATAACAGTTGAAACAACCATTATAAGTCCAGAACAGTAAATCAGTATCAATTCTAAGGCAATTTCCTTTGCTAATAAAAAATGTCAAATATGAGAATGTGGGGAGGAAACTGAGGGGACATAGCTGTAGAAGGACTGGAGAGAGGGAGAAATAAAATAAAGAATAAAAAGAATCACGTTCCTGATATTATGATAGGTGTCATAGAAAAGGTTGTGAGTGTGGAACTGGCTTAAACTTCTTGACTGGAAATATAGAAATAACTTGAAGCTAGGACATCAAGTAGGTCGCGGGACTGCTATTTTGAAGAGCCAGCCTCAAGACCAGGTCAAAACATTTGTTCTCCTTCCTGCCAAGCTAAGACCAACCTAGGCCATCCATTTTCTATTTACTTAAGGTAGAAAAGCTTTAAAGCAGAGGTCACCAACTGGTGGTCAAGGATCACTGGTTGTCCATGGACCACTGGTGGTCCATGAGAAAATTTTGGTGGTCAGCAGAAAAATTATTTGCATTTTTTATATTGCTCTAAATCAGGGGTCCTCAAATTATGGCCCCTGGGCCAGTACAAGCAAAGAACGCTTGTGTTGCTGCAGAGAGTCTCCCCCTTTGGTCAGAGGGAGGCAAAAATTCCAACTTGGGGTCTGCTTCAGCCTCCTGGTGCAGGGCTTTGGGCAAAGAGCTGGAGGGAAGCGCTGCTGGTGGCGAAGAGCCGAAGGGCCTTGTTTCAGTGGGACTGCATCATGGCTGGGAACTGGCTGACCATCTCAGCCCAGTGAGCCTCCAGAGGTCGGTACCTGATCTTGCATTCCCTCAGGTCTTCACTTTGCTTGGAAAGCCTCTGCTGGTAGTCCTCAGTGAAGTGCTTCTGCTGAGCCTCCTTCTCAGTCAGATCCAATTTGATCTGAGTCAGCTGTTTTGCCAACTCTTTCCCGTGGTGGTTTCTTAGCTCCAACAACTTCTTCCTGTTGGGACCCAAAGGAGCCTGGGTGGGCAGATGAGAAGTGGCTGGGAGGGGAGGGGCTAGTAGACATCGGCAAGGCATCCCTTGATGTGAGTAACATCAAGTTGGCCTTGCCCACCCAGTCACATGATCACCCACCCATGCCCACCCAGCCAGTCATTAGGCAGATCATATTAGTGGTCCGCGGGATTTGAAAATATGGATTTAGTGGTCCTTGAGGTCCGAAAGGTTGGTGACCCCTGCTTTAAAGCACCTCAGTTCTTTCCTGGCAAAACATCAGTAAAGTAATTATACAAGTAGTAGGGCTGTGCAAAACCTTTGACAGAGGTGCTTCACACTGTGTAATAATGTGGTATGAAGCACTTCTTTTTGAACAGTTAAATCATTTGCAAAGCTCGGGTGGCTGCTGCAGCAGCCGCTCCAGCTATCTTCACTGAAGCAAAGCAGAGGAGAAGTCCCTGTGCATGCATAGCTTGTAAAGGCAGCCAAGAGCAGTTTCTAAAGCAATTGCATGACCTCTGCAGATCGCACTGCTGCTTTAATGACTTACAAAGAGATAATTCGTACACGTATTTGCATATTGTCATGAACCTCCTTCTAGGTTTTGCAGCTTTAATAATGAGTGATTTGCTGTGGTTCGTGACATCCCAAATCAGCCTGTTTGATGAGATATCTTGTTCTGCCTAATGGAAGTACCGGTTGTGATAGAGAAAATGGATAAGCACTAGATAACTAGAGTGTGCATATGTCTCCAATAAACAAGGCCACAGCCTTTTGGCTGGAGACTCCAACTAAGGTTTTTCTCTTGGCTGAACAAAGTGAGACCTGGCCTCAAACCAGAACATTTTGCAAGGCTGTCAGTGTTCATTCATTCTTTCATTCATTTGTTGTCCTTATCCTCAACATTGCTAAGTGCTGACAGTCTTAAGGGACAGGGGAGAAAATGGATACATGCCCTTTCATATTTAACCTCAGTCCTCTGCTTAACCTCTCTTGAATAAACATTAAATCTTACCTCTGTTGCTAAGAAAAACCTCCTCTGTTGGGATATAGCCTGCCAACAGGCAATGACAGTTCTCTGATAGACCAGGCCTTTAGTAAGAACAACAAGGAGCAACCCTTTATTATGAAAGCACTCTTCTACAGCCCAAACAAGAATCAGAGAACCATTTTCTACCAAGACGCTTTTTCATTTGGGTGAAGAAAGGTTCAGATACAACACTGAATCATATAACATCTCCGAAGGCTGATCAAATATTGAGGGATTTAATAACATTGGCAAAGCTGAAAAAGACAGTGAGCTAGTTGTATTCCCATAGGAAACCAAGTGAAATGAAGTCACCCTGATGTTTCAGATATGGCTGAGATAGTGAATTCAGCCAGAAACAATGATCAAATATAGCCCGAGAGGTTTTAAAATAAAATAATTCTCCAGGACGTGGAGAAGAGAAATAGTACCGTATGAACTGCAGATCTGTATTCAAAGAACTGCAGGGAGGGAAAAAAAGGCAAGCAGAAATATGCACCCAAAATATTCACTAGTTCATGAACCTTAGAACCTCAAAGAAGTACACAATCAAGATATTTCTTAGGGCGCTTCCAGACAGTGACTTTTTTTTTCCAGCCAGACTTTTGAAAAGCTCTGGTGATAATTGTTCTGGTTTGTTTGTTATGGCCAGTTACAAATACTCAGAAACTGAGGACCAGGGCTATTTACTCAGAGGGAACCAGTCAACCTATGCTCTGCTAATAGCCTTGTTACCTAGCCCCAGTTTATGCTGAAACATTTCCCTTCTGTGTCTTTAAAGATGTAAACAAACTTCTTTTGTTGCGTTTCCCCAGCGACTTTCCTTCTTCCATTCCTCAGTTGCTGATGCTGGCATGCCAGGAACTCTGTACTTCAGCTCCTTTACAACCCACTGCAATGTGCTTAGGGTAAAACCAGGAACTAGGAAGTGAGTGAGCTGGATTCTATCAATACAAAATCATCACCCTTCCTCCCAGTAGAAAGCACAAATAAGATACTTGAGGAATGTTACTTTATCATTCTGAAAAAGAAAGAAAAAAAAAGAAATCACTTTCTTAAATCACCCACACCAGCTTGATTGATCTAGACCTGCTTGATTGATCTCAAACTCAAGGCCCATGAGCCAGATGCGTCATGTGCTGGCCACACCCACACCCAATTTAGCAAAGGGGGGGAGAGTCCTGATACATTACATACCGCTGCCATGGGGACGTGAGTTTGACCTAATCTAGACATAGGATGTGGCAGTATGGTAGATGCACCTTGATGGGGTTGGCACTTTTATCTAGAAATGACCAATCAAATGTTTTAAAATGCTATTAGAAGGAAACGGTCTCCCTATCAATTTGCAGATGCCAAATAGCAGACTATAAATTGTGCAGATCTTTCAACAGAGATATTTTGTAGGCATTTTTTGAAGAAAAGCTTTAAAAAGGAAGCAGTAGCCATTCTGGGTTTCTTTGTCAAACACAATGGAAACTTTTGATAGTGTCATCAAACTCTGAAATGTCAGCCCATTTGTTGATCTCACCTTGAAAGACCCAAAATGAAGATCACGTGCAACTGGTACTAAATATTCCAGTAAATGTAAAAAAAAAATATCAACAATGCTTGTAGTGACACAAAAACAAAGGAAATAGGCTATGAAAATGAAGACCTAACTGATGCTTTTGCACGTACTATGCTCGAGTCTTACAATACAATACAATACAATAGCAGAGTTGGAAGGGACCTTGGAGGTCTTCTAGTCCAACCCCCTGCCTAGGCA
>JAPKID020000286.1:0-19537 GCA_026931265.2 Tropidonophis doriae | reverse complement strand
CTCCAAAGCACCTGAGGGCAGAACAAGAAGCAATGGGTGGAAACGAATCAAGGAGAGAAGCAACTTAGAACTGAGGAAAAATTTCCTGACAGTTAGAACAATTAACCATGGAACAGCTTGCCTCCAGAAGTTGTGAATGCCCCAAACCTGGAAGTCATTAAGATGATGTTGGATAGCTATTTGTCTGAAATGGTGTAGGGTTTCCTGCCTAGGCAGGGGATTGGACTAGAAGACCTCCAAGGTCCCTTCCACCTCTGCTATTGTATTATTGTATTAAAGATGATTAGGGGACACTTATCGCCACTAAGTCAGTCCTCAAATGGGCTCTTACTAGTGTTCGGTCAGATTCGGACCAAGAAGATCTCCACCTACTCTCTAGGCATCTCTTGCAGCGTTTCATCTCCCTCAGCTCCTTGAAAAACCAGGGAACCTGGGTGATTCGGCGCCGCCTGAGAGGTCACAAGGGCGCGACCCGGTCCAAGGCTCCCGTGGCCGCACTATACCACTAGGTCTTCAGTCGAGTCGCGGGACAAGGACACAGGTAATGGCCAAAGCTCCCTATGGAACCTTTCCGGGTCCATCAGGCGCCTGGGGCGGAATCCTATTCTATTGAAACAGGGCAGTGGAATATATGCAAGATGATCTAATCATTCACCTAATGAAGACATCAGATAATTATGAACCATAAAAATAACATCATAATCCTTATGCACAATACTTCAAACAAGAATAGTTACAATGCAAAAAAAAAAGAACGTCTGATGCAAGCTATAGCTTTGGAGCTCACACATTACACTATAAACAAGCAATTTTTTTAACAATTACAATCTTCATATCTCTTTTGGAGGTACATTTATTCAAGTTCCAAAGCTGAAGGCAATATGATCCCTGAAGTGCCAGTTCCCCAATGGGAGTAAGGCAATCTAAGCAAGCCTGCCTTCGTCTCCTTTCTTTTGCCAAGCATGGAATGGCCATTACATCGCCACTTCTTGCGGCACCACGAGTCATTAAAGCCAAGCGAGCTGAGGGAACAATCAACTTAGACCAGACGACTTCCCCAGATGTGACCACTCTCAGGATATGGGGGAGACCCTTACCCTGGGCATACCTCCCCCATGTCAGTTCCTCCAGACAAAACATTCCCAACACTGGTTCACTTTCCCACCTTGGACCCCACTAGGAAGAGCGTTCTAGGCCATTTAGCAGGAAGGCTGTGTTTGGTTTTGAACAGATGTTTCTTTTTACTTAGTATCTCTTACTGTCTTGCAAACCTTTGAGCTAGGATAGCTAGCTAGGCTAATATACTTGCATATACGATTATTCAGCATCTTTTTAAATGAAGATCCAAAATGAACTACTCTCAAGCTGGCTCTAGAATGGAACTTTGAATATAAATCAGAGCGCTTGCATTTCCAATTTCTCTTCAGTCAAGGATGGGATTTTGAACTGTGATCAAGCCCAGGTACATCTTACCGGTATAACAAATTCTACATAGTTTGGATAACGCCTTGTGAGATTTTTTATTCCTAAGAAAATGTGAAGGCTCACCATAAGTTCATCATCTAAGGATCCAACCCCTTCTTTCAGCCTGTTTTGTTTTGTTTCTTCATTTATTTATTAGATTTATTTGCCCATCTCATTCTAAAACAATTCTGGGTGGTTTACCGCAGCTTAGATTAATTGGAGTTATTGTGATATACTGTATTATAGTGATTTCAACACACACAAACACATGCATATATACAGAGTTTTACAATTATAAAAAAAAGTATTCATAGGCATGTTAACCCTGAGAAAGAAAGGTCTTCTCAGACATTGCAATCAAATGAAGAACATCTAAAATCTCGGTGCACTACAATCCTCCTTTGCAAGAGTAAATAGAACTGAATGTTTTCTGAAACTAAATTCAAGAATCAAAAAAGGTTTTATTTACAGAATCAATAGTACAATCAGCATGTAACTGGCCTGAGTCCAAGGTGTCATAAATCTATTTGGAATACATATCAACATGCTTATGTGGGAAGACCCTGAAATGCATCTTTAAGGACACTTAGCCTTTTCATAGAGTTCACCAGCAGAACTACTCAAAAGCTCTTCAAGTTAGTATTACTCCATTTCAAAATTCAACTTCTGCTCTTTAGATTAGGCTCAGAAAAATCAGTTTGTGCCCCATGTTGCATCCTCTAAGAAAGACTCCACAGGTGCTGCCTTTTCGGATCCATGAAGCACCAGCAGCAACAATTCATGCAATTCAGAGGAGAATCAATAGCTGGTGTAGATTAAGTGATAGGTAGAAAACAGGGACAACAAATATGGTCCCAGAAAATATCCCCACAGAAAAAGAGGGGGTAAAAGAAATTTTCCCAACACACAGTGGTAAAAACAGCCATTTTCACCCCCCAAACCGTGTAATTTTGTGTAAATTTTTACTTTAAACATCTCTTTTTGCCTTGAGCTGTGATATAGGTCCTGTCAAAACCAGGGGCAATTACTGCCATTAGGTTGCCATTATGTCACCGCCGCTCCCCCCATTACGAAGGTCTCCAGCACACAAAGCTATAATCTTTGTTCACTTTCGCTCCATCACTCCCAGAAGAAACAAAATTGTGTTTTTTTAAGTGCCTTTATTTTGCCCCTGTCAACTCTGAAAAGCAGGGGGAGAATGAAGAGGGAGAAAGAGGAAAAGCAATGCATAATTTTTTTTTAACTATGAAATTGCCAGATATACTAAACTTGCTTTACTTATAATCTTAGAATATAAATTTTGCTAATCTCTATTAAACTGGACACCAAATATCTCTAGTTTATACAGTAGGAGAATCTATTTAGCAAACTCTGTGCTGACTTCTCTCTTAACATATCTTTTGCCTTTTTTTCTGCAGATCATGAAATGGAATTATGATAAGTCTATGGAATCTGTTCTATGACATGTCGCAGCATTTCATTTGACAGATCTGCCAATGGGTAAGTCACTTGGTTTGCTTCTAAGAGCCATGACTATAAACAAGCAAACAAATAGCGCAATATCTTTTATCACAAAGAATTTTGTTTTGGCTGATCTCTTCTTAAAAAATGGTATCCTATACATTACAATCTCCCAGTTTATTATTTATTTTAGAACTAATCACCTCACAGTCCAATCTAATGTATTTCTACCATAATCCTAACATCAGATATAAAAGAATGGGACATATATTTTATATTTCTGTATTCCATTCCTCTTATTGGATGAGTACAACTCTTTACATTCTTTTCTAGGTGCTCTTGAAAGTGCAATGAAATATATAGCAATAAAAGACATTTTTTTATTACTATGCCTCACCTGCAAAAAGCCATTTCCAATAAGGCTTGCTATTACTTCTTAACTGCCAAATTAAAGTTTGTTTTGTTTATCCATGCTTTTTGGAAACACTGGTTGATTAGGAGGGAGGGGAACTCTGATTTTTGCTACATCATTGTAGCTTGCTGCGAACTCCACGTAGGCATCAGGAAGGGCATCCGGCTAGCAAATGCTCAGCACCATTCAGTCATGCCTGACTACCCCGAATTAAGGAGCTACAGGATCATTAAAATATAGCTAATATATTTTTGCTTTTATGAAATTATAAACAATATCTCTATGAAATAGGACAGTATAAAATGCCTCAGAAACTAAAAGTTACTTATAAACATTCATGCTTTATACTAATACTAGATATAGTATAATATAAAGCAATTTTCAATCCATAGCACACTCAAGGCTAACATTAAATTAGTCAATATGATATCAAACCATTGGAATGACTGTAATGTCTATCAAACAAGAAGATGAAGGATTTTCCATAGATATCCAAGAGTTCTTACTTGCTTGCTTTATTCCCATGTTTCACTGGTCTGTTATAAAAACTGGTGCTTTTTCAGTATATCTCAGTTTGGACTCTGGACAAGATTAAGCATATCACCAATATCTAAAAGACTGAGTGGCAAGATAACAAATAAGATTAAGAAGGCATTTTGTAATCTTTTCTGCCACGAAGCTGCCAATTTAGATTGTACTGGGAAAGCTTGTTACATAGTTTTGAGCAGTCAGAAGCAACAATTATGTCTTTATTTATATTTTTGGCAAACAAAGCTTGGCATGAATAGAACAGTGATTTAATGAGTGAGCTGGGTTTGGGGAGAGAGTTAAGTTAAGAGTCAAAATAGCTTTTGTTTTTAAGAGTATTAAGCCTCTCATATGGTACTTTGTTTTGTTTACCAATAAAAATCATGATAAAGTAATATTCATTTACTGCTGGCTTGCCATATTTCAGTGGCAGATTTTAGTAGATTCTACACAAAAAGGATTGTTGTATGAAAGACACTTGTGTTCCCAATACCAAAAGCTGATTTCATGAAATGTGTGCACTGATCACTTTGGAACTGGCTGTTTATCAATGCAATAAAAATACTGGACAGTATGATTTCCCATTATGAAGGATTCATTTCTTGTTTAAAAACTGATTTGTATTACTTTCTATACCTGTTCATGTGTTGCTGTATCTTATTTAATTTCTGATCTTTTTTCTAAACATATCTTCTGTTCTCATTTTTAGGTTGCAACTGCCCCAACACAATAAAAATATTAGCAATACATATACAATTTGTTGTCAGGGCTGATAAGATAGGCATGTAACTGTTCTGCAGGCTCTTCACTATGTCTGAAGAAACTATTCAGAGTGCAATAAAACCGTGTCTGGGTATATGCTTAACAGAGAGCCAATTCCAATCCCAGCATTCAGGTGCACACTTCCTAAAAATGTATCCCATACACCTAAAATGAAGCAAGTACTCCCCTTAACAGTACACTGAATTGTAATCTTCTGACAAGAGAGGAAGAGGATTTTTGTGGTTGATAAAGTTCAGATAAAAATACTTGAGAATGTTGCTCTAGCAGTGAACTGACAGGGGGGAAACGAGAGTGTCAGAAACACAGGAGAACCCCTGTCAGGCACAAGGGACAAAGACCCAAAATGAATTCTTCTTCTGAAGCTATCTTTAATTTGAGACTTGAGGCAGCATGGTGGTAAACATTCACTAAGTGTGGGGGTCAGAGAATAATGTGCTTCACGGCTGGGCTGGAAAAGCCAGTAGCTGATCTCTCACTGAAGGGAACGGGCTCCATCTCTGTGCATCAGTGCCACTGTTGTTTGTCTCTCCACCCCGCCCCAACACCCAGAGAGGAATGGGACCTCCCAGAACCACCACTGCTTTGAATGGAAAGGTCTCGCCCACCCTTTCAGGGAAAGAAAAGAAGCCAGGGTCTGACGGACACGTTGGCTCCTGCTGACGAAGGGCTGACCCAGCAGAATGAAAGCTCCCCACCCGGGTGCAAGAGAGGGGGAAGGGAGGGGAGGTCCCTTCCCGCCAGCCACCCACCCTGCCAGCATTTTGTTTTTGTTTAAATCAAATCAAGAATGTCTTTAAGCAATTCAGGGAAGACTTTCCTTCCCCACATCCCTTCAACTCCCTGTCTTTGCTGCGCTCGTTCCATAGGAACTGTAGCCTGACCTATTGTGAGGCTGTGATTCAACCAGGCACTCTGGCCAAGGGTTAGCACACCAACCTAGCTTCTCTGCAGACTCCTACTTTGTTCTCCCTCGTGACACTTCCCTTTTCAAACCAATCTCTCTCCTCTGCTTTTCAGTTTGTAATTGAAGATCTGCAAAAGGTCCCAGATGCCAAGAAACAGCCTTCTGCTTTTCTTTGGGGAAAAAAAATGAAAATGAACTGCAAGCACCCCTTCCCCAAATCAGGGAACTCAACCTACATGTTTCCTTATAGGGAAGCATGGGGTATTCTTCTGATTTAAACAGGAGCCAATTCTTTCATGAGACAGATAAGACAAGACCTTCTGTATTCCTGAAGAACATCGCAGGCTAAATATTACAGGCAGAAGAATGAGCGTCTAGGGACAAAATACCTTCTGAACTGTCAGATTAATCCAAATCCTTTATCTATGTGAGATCAGAGCTTCTGATTTGAGCTGAAGTAAGAACGTTCTTTCTCTTAACCCAAAGGAGGTGACTTAAAAAAAAACCTTCTAACAGAAAACAAGGTAGGGACAGCACTCTGGGTATGGCTTCTGGAATCTTTCCCAGCCTTTCACTAGCAGGAGCCACATCTGGATTTCTTTCTGTGTTGTGAGATAACATATTCTGCACTCTCCTCATGCTGCACCTCATTGCAGACTGTGTGTACTGAGAGCAGAGGCTGCATTTCTGCCAGCGCATATTTTCATTCGGGGTTATGTAATCAGGAAGGAGGATGGCTTTTGATGCAGTAGTCAGTAGCATTCTGTGCTGTTGCCCATCTGCCTCTTCCATAAAGATGCATTGGAAATATTTTGTCTCTCAGCCAGGTCCAGCTCATTTTTGATCTCCTGTTTTCAATAAGTTATACGGTTCACCACAGACACCGAACCTAAATCCCTTGAATTCCAATATTTCATTAGTTTGGAACAAATAAAACAAAGGTTTTAAAAAGTGTACCTTCTGCCCTAGTTAACAAGGTTAGAAATGCTCTAGGTTAGAAAATAGCTGTTTTGCTGCTTCTCATTCCCTGGAACATTTTAGGATTAATCTGGGGCTGCTTTTTGTAGAACTGAATTCTGTCATTATTACAATAGTGAGTTCTTTTTTTAAAAAAATATTAATTTTACTCAATGTACCACATGACCATTGCTATGCAGTATAGTAGGATTTTCTAAATATAAATTACTTCAAGGCATTTAGTGTAAAAACTGGTAATATTGAAAGTATTTCAGTCAGAATCAGGTTTGCTTTTTCTTACATTTGGATGATTTTTTTTAAAAAACCAAGGTTTTATAACTGAAACTAGAAGAGGGGCATTGTAGAGAGAAACAAAAGAATATGCTGAAGATCTTATTACTTAGAATAGTAGGTACCGTATTTTTCGGATTATTATATACTTTTCACCCCCAAAAAACTGGGTGGAAATGTCTGTGCCTCTTATAGACCGAATATGGCAGTTTTTTGCTTCCTGATGGGCCACATGCATGAAAATGGGATGCGTAAATGGTTTGAGAGGCCTGCAGAGTGCTCCTCTGGGCTGGGAAGGGCAAAAACGGGACACAAAGAGAGTTTGGGAGGCCTGCAAAATGCTCCTGGAGCCTGGGGAGGGCAAAAATGGAACATGTGGAGGGTTTGAGAGGCCAGAAATGGGCCATTTTTTCATGAAAATGGGACACACAGAAGGTTTGGGAGGCCTGCAAAGTGCTCCTTGGGGCAGGGTAAGGCAAAAACCTGACACACAGAGGGCTTGGGAGGCCTGCAGAGTGCTCCTGGGGGCCAAGGAGGGTAAAAACCAGACACACAGATGCCTAAAACTATATTTTTCTTGTTTTCCTCTTCAAAATCTAGGTGCATCTTATACTCCTTTTCGGTGTTTCCGAAAAATATGGTAATTCTTGTATTAAGCCTCTGGCATGGCCAATGGGAAATTCAGAATTAAATCATAACAAGTTTTTGTCGGATAGAATAAGATACTATATAAATAAAGAACATAGGTGTGAGAATAATATGGATGCGATGATGTATATTATTAATGATATAGCATCAGTGATTTCCACTGCAATTTTGTGGAAAGGTCTTAGCATCAAAAGAAAACTTAATTACAAATAATTTTAAATTAATATAGAGCCTCATTTAAAAAGAGTTACTCTTGTAAAGGTTACAAACTTGATCAGCTAACATACATAACATGCCATTCCTTAAAATCTAGTGTAATGCCCAAAATATACAATTCTGAATTTATATTTAAAAAGAAGGCAAGTGAATCCTGGGAACCAGGAGCTGCTGCACTTTTTTGAGAGGCAGATAACCTGGAGGAAAGAATTAAAGAACTGTAAATCCTGATGACAATCCCAATTAGGATATTAACAAAACCAGCACAACATCTGCAAAAGACAATCGACTCAGTCTTTGTCTTGTGTCATTCTACTAGTCTGTCAGCCAAGCAGCAGATAGAGGAAGAGAACCACTAACATAATTTATATGGAGTTTTCAAAAGCCTTTGAGGAGAAGGCTACTAAGGAAACGAAGCTAATGTGGTGTGGGAGGCAAAGTATTGTCACGGGTCAAGAAGTGTCTAAGAAAAGGAAAATCTGGTAGTGGGAATGAACAGCCACTCCGGGGCCTGGCAGAAGATTAACTGTGGTGAATCCCTGAACGCCATACTCCTTAATACACTTATTAATGACCTGGGAAAGGGGGCAAGTGCTGAGAGGACAGACTTTCAGCTGACAAGGGTTCTAACAAAGCCCAGGAAATGAGAACCACAATGAGGTGAAATGATGTGCCTAACTTAGATAGCATAATGGATGAATTTGAAATTTACCGCAGCCACTCTGGAATCTTCTAAGAATTAACATAACTGGTTCGACAAAATACATGTTATACAATATCAGGAAATTCAAAAAGAATAACCTGGATACAATGTGTGAAACAGTTTATAAGAAGAGTTTCTGATCCTGGTATTTAACATTCATCTGGCTGTTACTGTGTTTTTGCAACAAGGCTATATTTATTAATTTGCTATTTATTTTCTACATTTCTAAAGTTATCCAACTTTGTGTGGCACATAGATTAAAAACTAAGTATAAAGTCATGACACACAAAATAAAGTTAGACGTTCAAGTTGAATCAACATTCTACTACAAACCTATACAATTCTTCATACAGAGAGGCCACATCCCATCCTAATTCATAGCCTGGAGAAAGGCACAATAACTTCTAATATATTGTATAAATGTGCTGCTGAACAAAAATGTACTGATTTTCTGCCTTTGGAAAGAAATCCTAAACTTTGTTGTGCCCATACAAGCTTCTCTGGAGCACAGTTAAAGCCCTGAAATATGGCCAGCACCACACTAATGAGAAGCATGTACACCTTTGGAATAGGGAAGTTATAATTCCTTTTCTGAAACAGATAGAGGGAGATGAATTTAATAGCACCAATAGCTGTTGTAGATTCAGATTAATCTAGTAACAGTCCCAGAACTGGGCGCAAGACAATTAGCTGTGCCCTGATGCTGCCACTGCAACCTATCACTTCTTCATGTGAGATGGGCTGCACAGCAGCTCATTAGTTGAAGTGTGAACACAGCCACTCAGGGGCAATTGATACTTAATCCTTAGCTATTCACACCCCAATAATAGGAAGCAAATTAACCCTCACGATCCATCTCACCTAATTCTAATGGACTTCTCATTTGTGCTATTGCACTGAGAAAGAACTAGCAGGGGTCATTTGGGCCGCCTTGAAATATGTATGTTCACTTCCTAATACAACGTTTATAAATGGGAGACAAATATATGTGTTTACATACACACGCAGGCTAGTGAGTGAATCATATTAATTACTCACAGTTACAGCAAATACAGTGGGAACTTAGCAAAAATAATAGGTTTGCAAGTAACCTCACTTTATAATGTGATGTAGAAATGTATACACAGTGCAAACATAACCCTGAGGGATGCCCATTACAGGTTTCTAGAGAGTGAACAATGCTTCAGTACAAAAGGACAGGTTAGAATTAAAAGATTAGAATCACCTGATGCAACCTAGCTATTCATGGGTTGCTCTTGGTGGATCTATTATAAAAATAAACGTCTTCTCATTCAGTCAACAGCTTTCACAGGGTTAAAACCGAATATTCCAAACAAAACAGGAAAGGGAGGGGGGACGGTAAAGAAAAAAGGCACTAGAGAAAGCGGGACAGAAAGTTAATTGAAAATGCTGTTTAATTTTTCAGCTCCACTGGACTACACCCCAGCACAGATGGTTCATCAAGACAGGCTCTGTCTGTATCACTGTCCATCCCAGCCTTTCTCTCCCCACCTTTTCTGCCTAGTCTCCTTTTTCAGGGGGGAAGCACAGCAGGCAGTAGCTCAGAAAAGGGGGGGGAAAGGCAACTTAACACAAAAGCACATTCTGTGGCGCTCTTTTCAAGGCACTGGGACAATGGTCTCAACTTGATCCTTTCATAAAGAGAATGTTTCAGGGTCAGAAAACAGGACACATTAAGCTGAAGAGGCTGCAGCGCTAGCCATTTTGCTGCTGACTTTGGTGGCCGTTTCCAGGCCCATAATGGAGTTGGGAAGCTTCTTTCCTTTATTTATTTATTTTAAAGCCAGTGTTTTCTCATCGCAACCTTTGTGCTATGTGAAGTATAGACTCTCCCTTTCACTTTCCTATCTCCTACTTCTTTCCCTTTCTTAGTACCCATATTTTCTAGTTAAGGGGAACATCCTTTTTAACTGGCTCGTTCCATTGATTCACCTATTTTTAAAAATATTAATTCCATTTGATATCCAACTGTACATCTTTCCTGGTAAAGCTCATTGATACTTCTCCACTCATGCTCTTTTATTTGTATGTAGGAGTTCCATTTTGTGGATGAAACCAGTTTATTTCGGGATCTGATTTTAAAGTCTACTATGCTTTTTGCCAAGATTACAACCTACAGACTTAGCAGTTAAGATGAGTAATATACTCTCACTAAAGTGGTTATGATCTCAAGAGAGATCGTCTTCCTCCATCTGCTTTGCTAACTGCCTTCATCAATGTTTTTGGAAATTTTGTACCCCAGTAAGTAAAGAATTGAATTTTCCACATCCATAGCTTAGGTTTATGCCGTAGTTATAAAACAATACACTGTACATTAATTATTGGTTCATTTACTCAGCTTTCCTCTGCATCCTCTTCTAGCCAGCCTGATTAAGAAGGCCCCCAACCATTGGAAACAGTTTGGAGGAACTGCCTGGGGTATCTGGTGTAAGAGAAAATCCAGTCTACTAATTTTTGCCATTTGTGTACCATTAAAATAGTATTGGATGCACTTCTTAGTCTTATGTGCTCTTGTTAAGTAGGACTAGTACCAGATGCATAATTTTTGACCTGGTACAAAGTTTGGCATTCTGGAAGTCCTGTTAAGTTGCTAAATGTTGTGTATGTTGCAAAAATGGGAATTAATGGAATTTCTCAAATACATTCCCTCTTTCTACAACAGAGGTTTCCACAGTGTTTCAGAAAAACAGTATATAGATAATTTGGAAAAGCAAAGCCAGAAGCGAGATAATGAATTTAGATGATAAAAACTATTGGCCATTTCTACAGAGATTCTTAATTCTATTATCAAGATTTAACAAGGGATGCTAAAAACATGCCGGGTTAATGTTTACAGTAGGCTACAAACAATTTTTTAAAATGAAGTATGTAAACAAAGAAAGCAATAGCCTTAAGTCAGCTAAACTGCTTACTGAGCCCATAACCAAGCAATATAAACTTCACACTTTGACTAACCTGACATTGTGAAGATGTCCTTTCTTGTAGCAATACTTTTCATTTATGAAAAAAATCCAAGACGGGCAGAGATATTTCAGTTCAAACAGAAAAGAAACGTGTTTACATGTCTGAAAATCCATTATTATGTTCAAAAAATGGGAAATCTCCATGGCACTACTCTTCCAAATAAAGATATGGAACCTACCTTAAGAGCCTTATTAGGTTCTAGTACAGAGGAACAGACAATTTGCAGCTTTATCCTATATAGGACTCCCCACCCCCTTTTTGTACCCCTCAGAGGCCTTTCTAATGGTGGCTGCTAAAAATTGATGGAACAAGTTCCTGAAGTGAGAAATACACATAAAAACTGTAGCGTTAGCCTCAAAACAGGCAAATAACAGCAGCAAACTCAATTCACTTGAGTTCAAGACGGGTATGATGAAGCCCTCCTCATTGGTCAGCATTCAACTATTATAAAAATGTTCAATATGGTCATTAGTCACTTGCCACATTCTAAAGAAAATTAAAAACTTGTAACTTTGGTCAACACTAGGAGCCGTAATTCAACATTCTTTAATAAGTCACATGTTCCCTGGATTTTTTATTAATTTGATTTCTTTTAAAACAAGCACTATCATTTAGCTTCATTATTTACATCTGTCATCTAGGCCATGGCTATAAATTATTCCAATGGACCATCTAATTTTTTTTAAAGCACGTAGCCATGGATTCAGTAAAGCAATATTGCAAATCAGGCGGGTCTGCATTATACATACTGGATAAAATATTTTTATTGTATTTTCTATACCAAGCTGTGGGAATTCTGCCATTATGTAGCCCCCCTCCCCACAAGCAATTCAAAATGCCGCATGTGGTCCCATGGTTGCACGTTGCCCAACTTGATCTAGAGTGTACCTTCTCTTCTCTTTGCAATGAAAATATGACAGCTACAGCCACGTGTCTAATGTGGATGGAATGGGCTTCATGGACAATTCGCTCTTAAACTTACATAGCTACAAAGTTAAGACTCAATTATAGTACATGGATTATTTAACAACACTTTTTGGATGCACTTCAGGCATCCAGTATTGATTATCGCTCCTGAGGATTGAACACAGGGCTGGATGAGACACTAGTAGCTCTTAAGTTCTGACAATATGGAAAGGTTGGGGAGGTGTGATAATTGCAAAGGAGCTGAAAGCTGAAAGGGGAGGGGGACTCGGGTGGTCCAGGGGGAGGAATGAAGAAAGAGAAAAGAAAAACCCAGCAGTGTACCATGTTGCATTGTTCACGCTCAGACCTTCAATTTGCTCTCGGCATTCTCCTGCAGTGGGGAGAACGTTACGCTGGCTTAAGAGACAAATCGGACACAAAATAAAGACCAAGCACTCAGCAGTAAAGCAATTATCGCAACATTTTATGCCGGGGCTGTTCCTTTTGAAGGCTGCCTGGTGCTGCCCGCATGTACCTTAACCCGTTCCTAATAACCATAAAGTCACCATTATTTACGGTACAAGACATTAAATAAATAATGAAAAAAGCTGCCAGCAACAGAGCCAGGCATGCAGGGTGCGCAAGAGAATCCCTTAGCACTGGATTAACCTGTGTTGTAAGAGGAAAGTAACTGAGTCTTGAGTAGAGGAGCAGCAATCTAACATGCAAGAATCATGTTAGATTGAAAGCACAGAGAATTAAACTGGGCATCAATGAAGGGGGGTGGGAACGGGACCCAAAGTAGAATACAGCTCCAACTTAACCCAACAACTCAGGAGTTTCCACACTACTAAAAAAATTAACTTAAGCCTGTTCTAATCTTTTACAGGCTTAGGAGAGACATACAGCAAGCCCAAATGCCTATGAATTACAAATTAAGTAGGTCTCATAAGAATGGCAAGAACAGCCCGTCTGTCAATTTTGCTAAAATTAAAATTGTATTATAGTTTCAAGATTTAAAAAAACCTATCATTACAAAACCTAACCTTCATTGAGTTCTACTGAATCCATCTATGTGCTGACATATAATGTAGGCTTATTATAATATAAGCCTTGACCAAAAAGAGAGTATATTCATTAATTTTATTTTATTTTTTTTAATTGTGGAATAAAAAAGGAAGCGGTTGATTTAAGTTAGAAAAAAGGTTCCCCTTTTGAAAACAGTATTAGTTATTCCACCATTCAAATGCTCAGAGATGAATCAAAGAAAATATCATTGCATGTTAAACCAATTTGTTATTCTGGACCCTATAAATTACTGTTATAGATATTCCATAGGGAGCTATAGATAAAGGTGCTCCTCGCACATGTGCTAGTCATTCCCGACTCTAGGGGGCGGTGCTCATTTCCGTTTCAAAGCTGAAGAGCCAGCGCTGTCCGAAGACGTCTCGGTGGTCATGTAGCCGAAGTGACTAATTGCCAAAGGCAGATAGAACGATGTTACCTTCCCACCAAAGGTGGTTCCTATTTTTTCTAGTTTCATTTGTACATACTTTTGAACTGCTAGCTTGGCAGAAGCTGGGGCAAGTAACAGGAGCCCCACTCTGTTACGCGCCACTAGGGATTCGAACCATTGAACTGCGGACCTTTTTGATCGACAAGCTCAGTGTCTTAGCCACTGAGCCACCATGTCCCTTCATATGGAGCCATAGTGCTCCTAAAATGCCCAAAACTTATGCTTGAAATTCCCAGACTTCCTTAGAGCAGATGAAGACTTATTGAAAGTTGATCCTAGGGAAGTAGCAACAGTTGCACTAATCATAAGATGAGGTCCAACCTCTTCTCCACTTATATTGATCATGACTAGTTAACTCAAAAGTTGTTCTTATTTTTATCTTATTATTTCCACTGTGGCAAAGTCACAGTGACAAATATATTTTCTGTAAAATATTTTCACTGCCCACATTTGTGAGGATAATTCCTTTGCTTTTTTTTTCATTTGCTCTGAATCATCTTTGTGTTAAAATTATTGAAATGCTTAATAACCACATCTAAGTACAAATCTGAATAGCATTTAAAAATACCCACATATTGTGTGTTTTTAGTGTTATACTAAAAGCACAACACAGACAGCAGTTATAGTAACAAATAATATAGTTTTAGTTTTGGTTTCTCATATTGTATGAATTTGTCATTGGTGGCTTGTAAACCACCGTTGTTGGGTTTTTATGGTTTGTGAATTCAGCTAATTATCACTTATTCATTAAATTAACTATGGCTTAGACTAAACTAAACCTAGTCAGCAGTTTATTCCTCCAAATGTGAAATGCTTCCTAGGAGCTTTTGATGAAGACTATGTTCACACAACAACAGAAACCTTGTTTATTTAATGATGATTTAGTGAAAATAATACAACTGCCTGGATTTAAATAATATGCTAAGCCACATATCCACTAATCATATTTTAGCCTAGCATATTGTGCAAACTCAGATAAATTTATAGCCCCAAAGCAGGAACTACCTGAAAGTTCTTGGACATGTGCAATATACAACTTTCTCTCAGTTTATGCAAATTATGTGAATGGTCATGTTCATCCAAAATTTGTTTTATACAAAATGTATCTATTATTTGTGCAAGTATAATCAACTTGTGCCAAAGCACTGAAACATGATAAAACTACTCACCAATTTCTGCTCACACAATTTATCATTGCGTTACACAGTGGTTCCTTTTATGCTGACTGTCTCACACTTATGGTATTTCCATATCTACAAGGGCTACTACTATTATCATGGGCTCAAAATACCCATCCACATCTTGTCCTGTTCCCTGACTGAAAAGGAAAATGACCTTTCTAACTCTATAAGCAGGAAAACACACTACCTACAGGTAAGTTCTCAACTTACGACAATTGAACCCAAATTTTCTGTTGCTAAGTAAGACATCTGTTAAGTGAATTTGGCCCCATTTTACGACCTTTCTTCCCACAGTTGTTCAGTGAATCACTGCAGTTAAGTTAGTAACAGTTAAGCAGTTAAGTGAATCTGCTTAACATAGATTTTGCTTGTCAGAAGGTTGCAAAAGGTGATCACATGATCCCAGGACACTGCAACCGTCATAAATATGAATCAGTTATCAAGCCTCTGAAACTTGATCATGGGCCATGGGGATGCTATAAAGGTCATAAGTATGCAAAACGGTCATAAGCCACTTTATCAGTGCCTTTGTAACTTTGAACAAATGAACTTTGTAACTTGTCACTAAAGGAACTGTTGTAAGTCAAGGACTACCTGTATTACACTGAAGCTGATGAAGGATCAACAGTTCTAGAACAAGCTTTTAACCTGGGCAAGTGTGTTGTATGCAATATAACAAAGTATGCTAATGAAATTCATAGTGCTGTGATGCATTCCATCTCCTTGCCTGCCATGATAACCATGCATATTAAAAATCCATCTGTAGAAAAAAAGTGGAAAAAATGCTTTCACTGTGTATTAAAAATGAGACAAAGAAGAAAATGTATAAGAATAAGGCTCTAAACATATATGAGCACATTTGTCAATGCACTGGGGTTAAAAAGTTTGACACCATGCCCCATAATCCCTTTTTTCCAGTGATTTAGTATTCACTCTATATGAGGCTTTGGGGGAATGTAACCCCTAGCACAACCTATGAGATTTTGTGTACTCAAAATGGGTACACTGGATACTTTAAATTCAAACAGGTTCACGCATCGTGCTAATTCTTAAGCCTGTTTAGCTTTTGTTTACTGAACAAAAGACAATGAAGTTTCTACCATATGCTAAGCTACATCCTTACAATTAATATTAAGGCTAGAAATGAGAATGACTGTTTGTACTCAGTGTATTATATGAACTCACATCATGTGGTTAGGTTATTTATTCTTGTGATTTGTTTTGGCCATCCAATTCATCAAATGCAACTTAGTTCAATGTTTTGTGGTAATGCAGTCAACTGAGTTAATTCAGTTAACCATGGATTAACATGTTGTGCGAACACTTCCATTACCTCAGTATGTTTGCACCAAACCTTGAGAGCCACAATGCAACCTCAATCCCATAAGGCAGTTGTGTATCAGTGTGCAAAAGAGGACTTGATCTATAGCAGAAAAAAGCACTAGTTTTGAGCACAAATCGAGTGTTCAAGGAACAAAGCTGATCCTATTGAAAGTGCAAACAATTGCAAGGAGCTATATAGCAAAAGGATCTCTTGGAAACTGCACTTTTTAAAAACTGTATGCAAAACAAAGGAAACTAACTTCTCAGGCAGCTGAATAGTAAAAGTCAAGCACAGACACAATGAAAGACCAGGCCATCTGCACACAGCCTCTGAGATGAGACTAAGAAAAGTAGCATGGGCTTTGTATACCATAGGGAGAAACCCAGCGCTGCACTGTGCAGCAATGCTGTGTGGCTGCAGCTGCTTAAAGGGATCTGAAGCCAAGTGGACAAAAAATAAATTTGAAAAATTAATATAAAATGATGTTCTGGAGGGCCCATTTAAAACACACACACACACACATCCCCAAAATGGTCAATATGAAAATGACTTAGGAAAGCCATATAAATAAGATGAGCAGATTGCAGATGGAAAGGGAAACAGATGAATCTATTATGCGGTGCAAGCTCAGACATTTGTCACACAGCCATGGATTGCACCATTGAGAAATGAGGACAATCTGTATGTACTGGTTCCAGAAGAACTGGATGGTGGCCCCTAAGACAAGAAAACTTTGGAAAAGTCGCATGGGAACAGACCAGTAGCAGGAAAAAGAGCTAAGAATGCTGGCAGCCCTCTTATCGGAATGCACTCAGGGATGCTATATTATGATAATCAATTTTTTTCTTAGAGGAGAATAATCAAAGGTTTGAAAAACAATAAGGTTGATAGTATTTCTTGAATATAAGAGTTTGATAGTCAAGAGAAATAACTTTTGATAGTTGCAATAGTCTTCAAATCTGATTTCTGATTTCAGATATTAAATAGATTTATTCATCAAATTTATTACTGTGTTTTCCTGAAAAAAAAACAGGGTTTTATTTTCTTCTGACCCCTGGAATAAGTGATTGGCCTTATTTTCGAGGAGTTCTTATTATTTTTGAGGTACAGGAAGCAGCGAACATGGTCACCTCATGGCTGCTGCTGTGTTGTAATATTTTTGGGGAGGGCTTATTTGGGGGGAAGGCTTATTTTAGCAGATGTTCTCAAAAGCCTGATTGGGTTTATTATCCACAGAGGTCTTATTTTCGGGAAAACAGGGTAGCCACCCACCTCCCTCACAGAACGGCTCTGAGCAGTTTACAATTTAATCAATTAAATTGTTAAATGTTAATGTTAAAAAAATTAAAACTGAACAATCTAAGATTAAAAATTTTAAAATATAAAACAACAGTATAAAATTGCAGGAGATGGAGAGATCCAAGACGGGAGACTGTTGTTAATACAGGTGAAGAGGGTTCTCATAGGGCCAACCAGTCTCATAGTTCTGTGGGCCCCTAGATCCCCCATGTAAGGCTACACAGGCAGGATTTGATCCTTTTGTAGAAAACCAAAATATTGGGTTTTTTCCCTCACCTCTGCGAGTAAGATGTTCCACAAAGCAGAAAAGACCCTGCTGACTTGCCTCCAGAAGTTGTGGGTGTTCCAAAACTGGAGGCTTTTAAGAATAGATTGGACAACCCTTATATGAAATGGTATAAGGTTTCCTGCTTGAGCAATGGATTGGACTAGAAGACCTCCAAGGTTGCTTCCAACTCTGTTATTCTGAATCCTCTGACTGAAAGGTCTGTAGCATTTCCTGCCTGAATGAGTGGTACGGGCTGATGTGATGGAGCGAAGCTGGTTCTATAGATAAATTTGCCTTATGCCATGTTGGGCTTTATAGGTAATGTCCAATACGTTGGTAGGTAATGTTCAATAAATTGAAAATTGAAATTGAAATTGAAGTTGAATTGGATCTGAAAGCAAATTGGGACCCAGTGCAGTTCGTGGAGCAGAGGCATTCTGCACCAATTGAAGCTTCTGGATACTTTTCAAGGGTAGCCCCAAGTACTTTGTTTTTTTTTATTCTATGTTAAACATAATTTAATTTATGACCCCAAACATCACAACATATCCAGGCCACAGAAAAGGATTTACATCTCTCTTTCAAGCTCAGTCCTCTATGGCTACTTATCCCTTTATTTCTCCATATTATTGATTCATATAAGATGCTATTTGGCATGGGAGTATGACAACAGGAAATTATCTTTTCTGTCAAATGAAGCTTTTGAGGGCAGGATTTTAAGGCTAGTTCATTCTATGTGCTAACTTAAGTGGTTTGCTTGTAGTTTTTAGCTTGTTATATTGTATTAAATAACCATGGTTTAGTGCAATAAATCAGGTCACTGCCATACCAAATGACTCAAATTCAACAAGTGCAAATAAAACATTATTTGGCATGTCTATTTGCACTGGAAGTGCTCTTATGCATAAAAATGTAAGAATATACTTGATCATGCTTACATACACATCTAAATACCCAATAGTAGAGCCAGGCACATTCATAATAACACTAAGATGCCAACTGTAGGAAATAAAAGGAAACTTGCTATCATACCATAACATGCCCTGAACAATGGTCTATGATTTGGTATGTTTGAATTCTATGCAAAGGAAAGCAAGTAGGTTTTGGTGATTTTATTAATTTCACTAGTCAAATTTGTCATCAGTAGGAGAGGATGGTGAAGTACTCCTTTTGACTAAGAAGGATATTCTGTTATTTTGGATTGAATAGTTTCATGTGATCATAAACACCTATTAAAATTGACAATTAACTACAACTGCTCACTTCCACTCCCGATTTTTCTCCCAGCCTTGGGAAAACACTTTGCTGTGAACCTGACATTTCAATGGTCAAATATTGCTAAACAGTTACAAATGTTTCATGAAAAATAACATTGCTTTAATTTAACCTTTTTTCCCCTCTCTATAACTTCTTAAATTCTTAAGAATCTCAACCTGATCAACATTCAGAAGTTCTACAACCCCTTTCTGACTTCAAAACTAAGTGCATAAAACTAGCCACACAAAGCCTCCTTGACTTGCATAACCCACCCCCAAGGACAGCAACTGCACTAATAGGAAGATCCATCCCAAGCAAGCCCTATTGTTCCCAGGGCCCTCCCTATTTTCTTTGTTCTTAAGAAAAAAAGTTTTATTGGTTTTTACAAGTTTTTTGTAGGGAAAGGGGTAAAAAAGGGTACAATGAGATATTTT
>JAPKID020000285.1:0-19540 GCA_026931265.2 Tropidonophis doriae | reverse complement strand
GTGTATGAAATGATATCTATGTAACTCACGTCACCTTTAATAGAAGAATTATTAATTTTTTGTATGAAGCCTTGGTGTGGCCTGCACCCCTGATATGGATGCCTTCAAAATTTTCTCTGTATATCCCACTTACCCTTTTCCTCAGAAAAAATTGAAAAACCAATAAAACTTTTTGAATTAAAAAAAAACAACACATCATGCCAAACCAATCTTCTTTCATTTTTTGGCAAAGTGACTAAATTAGTAGACCAGCGAAATGCTGTGGACATAGTATATACTTAGATTTCAGCAAGGCATTTGACAAAGTAGACCACAACCTACTTCTTGGTAAACTAGAAAAATGTGGGATAGACACCATCACCATCAGATGGATTTGTAACTGACTAACAAACTGTACTCAGTGAGTAGTCCTTAATAATATTATGTCTATCTGTAGGGAAGTGAGCAGTGGGGAACCATAAGGTTCCGTCTTAAGCCCAGGACTTTTCAATATCTTCATAAATGACTTAGATGAGAGAATAGAAGGGGAACTATCAAATTTGCAGATGACACTAAGCTGGCAGGAATAGCCAACATCCCCAAAAACAAGCTTGGGATCCAAAAAGATCTTTATGGGCTTGAACAATGGACCCTACCCAAAAACATGCCATTTAATGTTCAGAAAAGCAAGGTTTTATATCTAGGCAGAAAAAACCAAAGGCAGAGAATAGGCAAAATCTGGGTCAGAAACAGTAACTGTGAGAGGGATCTTGGAGTCCTAGGGAACAATCATTTCAATAGGAGCCAGCAGTGTGTGCCAACAACCAAAAAACTAATTTGATACTCTTGGTTGTATAAACAGAGGCAAGGAATCAACATCACGTGAAGTATTACTGCTGCTCTATAAAGCCTTAGTAAGGCCACACCTGGAATACTGCATCCAGCTATGGTCACCACTTTACAAAAAGATGTTGAGACTTTGGAGAAAGTGCAAAGAAGAACAATTAAGATGATTAAAGGCCTGGAGGCAAAAACATACCAGGAATAGTTGCAGAAATTTGGTATGGCCTATCTAGACAAAAGGACTAGGGGTGACATGACAGCAGTATTCCAGTATTTGAGGGGCTGCCATAAAGAAGAGGGGGTCAACTTATTTTCCAAAGCACCAGTAAGCAAAACAAGAAACAATGGATGGAAACTAATCAAGGAGAGAAGCAATCTTGAATTAAGGAGAAACTTCCTAACAGGGAGGGCAATTAATCAGTGAAACAGAAGTTGCCTTCAAAGGTTGTAGGCAGGTTTTTGAGAATAGCTATTTATCTGAAATGGGATAGGATCTGCTGGTTGATCAGGGGGTTGGATTAGAAGACCTCCAAGGTTCCTTCCAGCTCCATTTTGATAGATAGATAGATAGATAGATAGATAGATAGATAGATAGATAGATAGATAGATAGATAGATAGATAGATAGATAGAATGAAATAAGATTTGTTTGGCATGATCTGTTTTTGACAAACCCATGTTGACTTCTGGTTATAATTTTGCTTTCTTTTAGGTGTTTGCAGATCTGTTGCTCGATTATTTTTTCTAGGATCTCAAGTCACAATCTTACAAATGGGTTATTACCAGGTGGGCCCATAAATGTTGACAACCACTCCTCCTTAAGATGTTGGTCAACTTTTTTTCATAACACCTTTTAACAAGATGAAGAAAATGTAGACGAGGTGACCAGCCTTAATAATAGTCATGTCGCATAATGTGTTTCCTCATAATAGAAATAGCACTTGAGGACTTAAACGGGAAGAAAGAAAAAGTGAATGTATGAACTCCGTGCATTCAATTTGTTCATTTCCTTTATACATTCTCATCAGGATAGCTTTGTTTTAAGTTTCAAAGCCAACTTTTCCAAAGATGGCAGCTGCTTGCATTTTGCAGAACAAGTAAACAACAATTAACAGACTTGCATACAGGCAGGAACAAGGGACAATATTGCTGTATATGTATGTTCATTCTTTGAGTTTGCTGTTTTACAGCTAATGGCCTGAACAAACACAGCCATGGTATGAGCACATGTTACAAACCACCTGGTGCATTAACTGTGATACAAGATCACAGGTATTTCAAGCTGCTTTTTCTTGTCTTTAGATTGAGTTTTACATTCTTTTATAGAAACCCATTGCATTTAGTTTCCTCTCCATGCATGCAAATCCTGCCAGATCATTTAATGGCAGCAATAACAGTTTAATAACTGTGGGGGGGGGGACTTCCATATTTCATAACTAACCTATATTGCCACAAGTATTTGCTCACCCATCCAAATAATCAGAATCAGGGGTTCCAATCCCTTCCATGGCCACAGGTGTATAAAATCAAGGACCTGGGCATGCAGACTATTGTGACAAACACTGGTGAAAGAATGGGTCGCTCTCAGGAGTTCAGCATGGAACTGGGATAGGAGGCCACCTGTGCAACACATCCAGGCATGAAATTTCCTCGCTCCTAAATATTCCACTGTCAACTGTCAGCTGTATTATAAGAATGTGGGAGTGTTTGGGAATGACAGCAACTCAGCCACGAAGGGGTAGGCCACGTAGACGGACGGAGGGGTGTCAGCGGATGCTGAGGCGCCTAGTGCGAAGAGGTCGCCAACGTCCTGCAGAGTCCATTGCTACGGACCTCCAAACATCATGTGGCCTTCAGAGTAGCTCAAGAACAGGGCGCAGTGGACCGACGTCCTATTGAACCCCATGGATTAGGAATGGGAGGTCACTTACTGTAAATTCATATGTGAGTAAAGGCAGGAGAGCGAATACTTTTGGCCATAGAGTGTATGTTCCAAGGACCAATTTTCTACAATTGTCCAGAACTAAGAGTAATAATAGCTCCCATCTTTCCTAGGTTAACAGATAACAGATTCTGGAAGGCAAAATTATAAAGAGATGAAGGCTTCTTTTATGATCTTATATAACCTCCCCTTCCTCAGGCTGCCTTTGTGTCTATGTGCCATAATATATACTGTATGTTGATATAGACTAATTTCAGAAATGCTGCATAAGGGAGGCTCCGAGTAGAATCTGACCTGACCAGTTTTGGTCACCATGATGTAAAAAAGACATGGAGACTCTGGAAAGAGTGCAGAGAAGAGCAACAAAGAGGATTAGGGGACTGGAGAGTAAAACATATGAAGAACGGTTACAGGAACTGGAGATGTCTAGTTTGATGAAAAGAAGGACCAGGGGAGACAGGATAGCCGTGTTCCAATATCTCAGGGGTTGCCACAAAGAAGAGGGAGTCAAGCTATTCTCCAAAGCACCTGAGAGCAGAACAAGAAGCAATGAATGGAAACTAATCAAGGAGAGAAGCAATCTAGAACTGAGGAAACATTTCCTGACAGTTAAAACTTGCCTCCAAAATCTGTGAATGCTCCAACACTGGACGTTTTTAAAAAGATGTTGGATAACCATTTGTCTGAAGTGGTGTAGGGTTTCCTGTCTAAGCAGGGGGTTGGACTAAAAGACCTCCAAAGTCCCTTCCAAATCTATTATTCTATACAGGTAGTCCTTGAGTTATGACCATAATTGAGCCCAAAATTTATGCTGTTAAGTGAAACATTCATTAAGTGAGGTTTGTCCCATTTTACAACTTTACTTGCCACAGTGGTTAAGTGAAGCATTGCATTTGTTAAGTTAGTCACACGGTTGTTAACGGAGCCTGGACTCCCCATTGATTTTGCTTATCAGAAGGTAGCAGAAGCTGATCACATGACCCCAGGACACTGCCACCGTCGTAACTATGAACCGCTTGCGAAGCATCTGAATTTGTTGTCCTGTGACCATGGGGATGCTGCAACGGTGACGTGCAATATTTTTAATATTTTTTTTGCCTTTTTGTGTGCCTTGCCTTTAAAAAAAACTCACTGACTGTTGTGGCCTGCCAGCAGCCAGCAGAGCTGGCAACAAGATTCAGGCAGTGAGGAGGTTGGGGAGGAACCTAGGCCAGTCCTGGAGTCTGGGGAAGGCTCTGATGAGGGCTCTGTCAGAGAGGGGACCAGAGCCGTATCCCAGTTATCAGCTGCCTTCAGAGTCAGATACCAGTGAGGCAGTCAAACAGCTGGAGCCTGTTCCCAGTGTGTGCATGCACAGAGTTGCCAGACGAAGGGAACAGCTAAAGAACGGGTCGACTTGGGAGTAAAGCAAGAGGATTTCTTCTCCCAGAAGAAATAAAAGGAACGAAAGGGGAGTTGCAAGAGACAATTACTTCACTTAATTGGTTCGTGACTCTCTTAGACTCCTTGCCATATCTTGCAGATACCGGCCTGGCAGCTCTCCGAGCCAGATAAGGTCTGTGACTGTCAATCCTCCCTTGAGAGACTGCTGGATGTGAATGAGCAGAATCCACAGTAAATTAATAAAAGGGTTTTTTTGTCTGGACAAAGAGTTTGCCTTGTGCTCTCGGGAAGCCTCGGTCAGAACCCCAAGGCCCACATCTCTTTTCCCACACTCCACTCTGGGCAACACAACTGGGTCAGCTGAACCGTTCTGGGCAGCTTTGCGAAATAGAAGCAGGCACAAAGCAGATGCCCAGTGGGCCCAGCTGCTGCCTGCCTGCCTGGCCAGCTGGTGATGGGAAATCCTGCTTTTTCTGCCCACTGGATCCTGAACATGCAGGGCAACAAGGTTCAGTGATGCTCCCTGCTTTGTCCTGCAGGGCTGGGCAGTGGAAGCACAGAGCTGCCACTTCTGGATCTCTGTTTATTGAATATTGGTTTGTTTTTCATGTTTCTTAATCGTCCATTTCCCTCAGAAAAGGAAGGGCTCTGGGCAGAATGACTGGTTCTTGGCAGGGTTCAGACCCGCACTAAGCCACAATTTTCTTACCAGATATTTACACTATTTTATATTTCATGGAAGCTTAATGATTTAGCCTTGTGACATGTTTGTGTTATATGACCTTGCGGTCCTCTGCTCACTTAAAAAGATTTGGAGACGTGAACCAAAGCAGTCAGTTGAACAGGTGAATAAAAAAAAATTAGGCAAGTAAACCAAATAATGAATAGAAATATATCACCATTTTAGCCATTGTCTATCCACTGCAGGATGACAGCCTCTTCCACATGTTTCCAACCAATATAGTCCTGAGGGAGGGTCATTTTTGTGGTTGTATTCACAAGCGGAATATTCATTACAATACTCTATTTTTGCTTGCCTTGTTTTTATTTACTTCATTTTATGTATTTATATAGATTTATTTCCTGAGCTCCAAGATCACCGCAGATGGGGACTGCAGCCAAGAAATTAAAAGAAGCTTGCTCCTCGGGAAGAAAGTTATGAAAAATCTGGACAGCATCCTAAAAAGCGGAGACATCATCCTGCCAACAAAAGTGTGTATAGTCAAGGCTATGGTTTTCCCAGTTGCAATGGATGGCTGTGAAAGTTGGATCATAAGAAAGGCTGAGCGCCATAGAATTGAGGCCTTTGAACTGTGATGCTGGAGTCCCCCTTGGACTGTCAGGCAATCAAACTTAAAATCTACATGTTTCCCTATCATCTTTTCTAGCCACCTCTGTATCTTTGCCCAATTTTATTTTATTTTTTTGCTTTAACACAGATCCACCACATATGATAAAATGTGTCAGTTTTTGGGAAGTCGTAGTCTTAAGATGATCTGGATGGCATGAAGGTCATCGCTCTATTTGGTACGTTTGGGGCCAATGTCTCTTTTCCGTTTCATTCTAGCCTGTATGGTGGCTGTCCCAAAGATGCTTTTTTTTTTTTTTCCAAGAGGCAACTGGACTTTCTGGTTTTTCCTTGAAGACATTTCGCTTCTCATCCAAGAAGCCTCTTCAGCTCTGGTGGCTGTTGGGAAAAATAGGAGGAAAGGCTATGTATGCTGCTTTAACCACCTTCATAAAAGACAATATGTAATCTAACATAAAAGTGAGTATAGTCAAGGCTACGGTTTTCCCAGTTGCAATGGATGGCAGTGAAAGTTGGACCATAAGGAAGGCTGAGCGCCAAAGAATTGAGGCCTTTGAACTCTGGTGCTGGAGAAGACTCCTGCAAGTCCCTTGGACTGCAAGGCAGTCAAACTGGTCAGTCCTAGAGGAGATCAACCCTGAGTGCTCTTTAGAAGGCCAGACCCTCAAGATGAAACTCAAGTATTTTGGTCACCTAATGAGAAAGAAGGACTCGCTGGAGAAGAGCCTAATGCTGGGAAAGATTGAGGGCAAAGAAGAAGGGGACGACAGAGAATGAGGTGGATGGATGGAGTCACTGAAGCAGTAAGTAAGTGTGAGCTTCAATAGACTCCAGAGGATGGTAGAGGACAGGAAGGCCTGGAGGAACATTGTCCACAGGGTCGCGATGGGTCAGACACAACTTTGCAAATAACAACAACTATCTCGTCCTAGAAGGTTCAAAACAGTAAAAACAAAAATAAAACAAATATGTGGAATAAATAGGAATTTATCTGCAAGGAATGGTTAGAAAGTTTAGACTATGTCTCATTCTCTTGAAAGCTCCAATTTTGTTGTATTTTTTCCCTCGTTTGGGTGGGTTAATATTTGTTAAGCTTTCATGTAATAACAACTACATCTTAGTTGTTTAGTCCTTGACTTACGACCACAATGGAGCAAAAAAAAATCAGTTGCTAAGTGAGACAGTTGTTAACTTAGTTGGACTGGAAAAATTACAGTCAACCACTTGTTTTCACATGTGTTTTGGAATTGTGGTGTGTAATCAGAACAAAATTACCTATTCTGAGGGGAGAGAGGGGGTTTAAATCTTTTTTAAAAAAAATTTATTCAGAAGAAATAGGAAAAAACATCAACTGAAACAAAACTAAACATTATTTTGAGGGGGGTTTAATGTAAAAAAAAATTGAATGTTTACTTTTTTTAAAAAATAAAATAAAATTGCATATAAACTGGATTTCTTATTAAAATCATCTAAGGTGCATACAAAAGGCATCAGAAGGAGAGAATTGTGTATAAAAAAGCAAACATAGGTTTTTGTGGTGGTGCTTTTTTTAAAAAAAAAATCCTAGATAATCTGACAGGGAAAGTCTTCTGGGGAAGAAATAAATGGCGGCCTAGTTCATAAGATGACACTCAACAGGAAATTAGCAATCTCTAGCGCCCCAGGGCAGATTTCTTCATTGAAACCTTTCCCCTTTTTTCAGTAAATTGATGGCAAAAAGAACAACCATCAGGGACCAAAGACTCAATTTCTGATCTGATTGTAATATTTATGACTGGATTCCTTGATGCAAACCAAGACTTTCCAAATGCCCCGAATTAATCAGTGTCAGCGTTCCAAATAGCATCCAAAATTAAATCAGAGTCCGAGGCAAAGCATTCCTCAAAGTTCCAATTCATTAAGAGAGCCATGTTGGCACATCTGGGGAAACCCGAATCTGAAAGCTTCCTGCTTCTTCCCCACCCAGTTGAAAGTCCATGATCTTGCCCCCCACATCCACAAGCCCATCCCGTGGTCCAATCTTCCACCCATCCAGTTCCGGTCCAGTGCAGAGATGCAGAGACAAAGGATGACCTTGACAATCTGGAAAGGAATTTTATTTTGACAACATCAAATTCTACTCCTTACTATTCTCCCTCCCAATTCCCCACTAATGAAACAGCATAGTAAAATAAGAGAGAGAGTGACAGGCCAAAGATCCAGAAAGGAATATGACTGGAGGCCTGACAGAAAGACTTTTTTGTTGCTTGGCAAGGCATAGGGCCGGGATGGCAAACCTATGGCACACGTGCCAGAGGTTAGCATGCAGAGCCTCTCTGTGGGCATGCATGCCAGCTGCTCTTTTGGATTCTGGTGTCCATGGTTTCCATCTGGTCTTTGTGGGCACTGGAGCACCAGAAAATGGCTTGAAAACGGCCTTAAAAATGGTCAGAAAGGCCAAAAACAACAACAACAAAAACCAGGCCATTTTTAGGGCTATTTTCAGGCTGGTTTTGGGCCTGAAAATCAGTCTGAAAACAGCCCCCCAAATGGCCAAAAGACAAGTACACATGCGCCAGCCAGCTGGTCGTCAGGATTTTGGTGTTCCGATGTGCACAAATCAGGGGTGGGTTCCTGCCAGTTCTAAGCTCTCCTATAGAAGAGGTTCCACAAATCTACAGTGCCATTTAGAACTGGTTCCAGATCCCTCCCCCTGCCCGTCTGCCCATCATCAAGATGAAGAGCGAGAGGAGGAATTCTGGGAGTTGAAGTCCAGAAGTCTTAAAGCTGTCAAGTTTGAACACCCCTGGGGTTTTTTTCTCCTAAAGGGTTAGGGATGCAAAGGTCTTGTAACTTGACAGCTTTGACTTGCGTGCTTCCAATGCCAGAGTTCCTGAGCCAACATTTTGGTGGCTACGTAAGAGCGTTGTTAAGTGAGTTTCACCACATTTTACAAGTTGCCCACGCCCGCCCAGTCACATGACTGCCAAGCCACTCCCACCTGGTCACGTGGCTGGCAAGCCACTCCCACAAAGCAGGCCACACCTACAGAAGAGGTTCTAAAACATTTTGAAACCCACCACTGCATTAAAGCTGCATTTCTGAATTGGAATAGGGTGCTGATGCTGTGGTGTTAGCATGTTAGTAGTCTCCCTCTCAGATCCTGTTATACCTTTAAAAATTATTAAGTCAAATGTGGAATTAGTTTTTCATGCTTAATCAAATGCACTTCAGAAGAAGTTTATTAAATCTCACATCTCCACTCCCAGGGGGCTCACTTAGGAAGTCCACCTCATAATCCTCGGTGTTTGAAGGCAGTGGGCTTGAAAGTGCTTTTTACTCTCCACCAGCTTGCAGCCACACTGTGGTTTTAGCTGTAAGTCTTTTACTGCTTGCAAAGTAATTTAAAAGAAAGGAATGCATGGATTTTAGCTTGACTAACTCTGTTTAAGCTACCATTTCCCTATGCCATTGCAGAGTTCATCTAAGCTTTTCTAGATTTCTAATTCTGCACATATGGTTATCTTGGTCCCAAGAGAAATTGTGGAACAGGCTCTCTGCCAAAGGCTACTTTGATATGACCAAGGTTCATCGTTTCACAAATAATGAAAAAAAGGAAAGTTATAGTCCTGGATCCTCCCTTGGGGATCTACCGAGAGTAGAAAGAAATGAATGGATGTGTTCTCTGAGCATTGGGAGTTTTGCTTTGGTTTCACTATAAAAAAAGATGATTAGTGGCAGGGCCCATGTAGTAGAACAAACCACAACTGAAATTGAAGAAAACTTCCCCTATATTGCAATAGCACTTAGACTTATATGCCGCTTCACAAGCTTTTGCAGCTCTCTCTAAGCAGTTTACAGAATCAGCATATTGCCCCCAACTTCCTGGGTCCTCATTTTACTGACTTCAGAAGGATAGAAAGCTGAGTCAACTTTGAGCCAGTAGGGATCGAACTGCTGGCAGTCAGCAGAATTAGTCTGCAATACTGTATTCGAACCACAGCTCCTAGAGTTGAGAATGCCTTTTCATATTCATATTGTAGTATTTCTACATAATACTACTAGGTGTCATGATATTCACTGCTGTCTATCTTCTAGAAAAGAGTTAATATCCCTGAACATTCCCCAATCTTGATAAAGGGATGGATAAAGGAGAAACAGATGAAATTAAACCCAGATTGGACGGAGGTGCTGATGGAAATGATAAACTGGATTTAGGAATCAAAAGGAAATCTGAATGGGTTCCTGTCCTGATGATTGACTACCCCTTAGTTTTTTAGTTAGATTAGGGTAAATTTTAGATTGGGGCTTTTTTGTTTCATAGTTTTAATCTTGGGATTTTAGCACAGGGAATTCAACATTTAATATATTTTTAAATTATTTATTATTCATTGTATTATTGTATTTATTGCTTTTAGTTTGCCTGTGCACTGCCCCGAGTCCCTTCGGGGAGAGGGCGCGGTCAATAAATTTGACTTGACTTGACTTGACTCTCTGCTAGAAAGAGTAGATTCCAGTGGCTACAGATAGTCCTTGACTTATGACCACAACTGAGCCCCTAAGTCACACAGAATTTGTTAAGTGAGTTTTGTCCCATTTTACAAACTTTCTTGCTACTGTTGTTAAGTGAATCTGGCTTCTCCATTGACTTTGCTTGTCAAAAGGTTGCAAAAGGTGATTACATGACCCCGAGACACTGTAACCGCCATAAACATGAATGAGTTGCCAAGCATCTGAATTTTGATCATGTGACCATCGGGATGTTGCAACAGATGTAAGTGCGAAAAACAGTTATAAGCCACTTTTTTAACTGCTGTTGTTACTTCGAACATGATTAAACAAATTGTTGAAAGACAAGGACTTCCAGTACTATATTTTCAGGGTTTGAAAAACATAGCAGAGTTGCATACTGCTTGCAATCTTTTTCTCAGCTAGTGGGAGGTAGCAACAGTTACTGTATTTGTACCAGGCTACCCTTAAAAAGGGCAGGATTTGGCAGTTTGAATCCCTAGTGTGGCGTAATGGACTGAGCTCCCATTACTTGTCCCAGCTTCTGCCAACCTAGCAGTTCGAAAACATGTAAAAATGCAAATAGAAAAATAGAGACCACCTTTGGTGGGAAGGTAACAGCATTCCGTGCGCCTTTGGCATTTAGTCATGCCAACCATATGACCATAAAGACATCCTCGGACAGCGCTGGCTCCTCGACTTTGAAACGGAGATGAGCACCGCCCCCTAGAGTTGAGAACGGCTAGCACATATGTCGAGGGGAACCTTTACCTTTTGCCCTACTTTTAAAAAATGTCCAAAGATTCCATTGGTGCTTAATGTAGTGGCCAGGCTTTTGACTGGGTAAAAGGATAATATCATGCCTCTGTTGAAAAATCTGCACTATCTACCAGATACAATCTAAGTCTTTGATGTTAACCTTCAAAGCCTTAATTTATCTGAGGAATCATCTCTGTAGCTGTGAATCTATGAATCTTGAATCAGCAGGGAAGGGTCTTCTAAAGACGCTTTGCTGAGAGAAGCTCAGCTATGGAGCACATGAAAAAGGGCTTCCTGCCAGGTGGCTTCCTAGCTACAGAATGAGCATCCTGAGGAGAAGCATTTGACTTTCATTCTCTCAGAAGAGGGTTAAAAACTAAGCCAAGCTTTCAACTTCAAAGTATTGGGACTTATTTTAATATTGGTTTTGATTTTAACTCCGTTTTATTATATGCTGTCATTTTTATTGTTGAAAGCCATCTCAAGTACTGGTATTAAGTCAGAGTAAAAAATGAAGTAAGAGCCAATTTGGTGTAGTGGTTAAGGGTAGAAATCAGGAGACTGTGAGTTCTAATTTTACCTCAGGCACAAAGCTAGCTGGGTGATCCTGAGCCACTCACCTTTTCTAAGCCCTAGAAAGGAGGCAATGGAAAACCATTTCTGAAAAATCTTGCTGAGAAAACTGCAAGCACTTGTCCAAGCAGTCTCTGAGAATCACACACAACTGAATGGAAAAATATATATACAGCCTATGAGCAATCATTAACAATGTAGGAAGAGATAATCTGTTCCTATGGTGGCCAATTAGCTAACAAGGGAAAGTCTGCAAGAAGGGCTGGAGAAGAATGCTACTTACCTTCTCATATTTTTCATGGCTAAAAGCTATTGATAGCTTTATCTTTTATGATTTTAGCAATAGCACTTAGACTTATATACCACTCTACAGTGCATTACAGCCATCTCTAAGCGGTTTACAGAGTCAGCATATTGCCCCCAACAATCTGGGCCCTCATTTTACCCACCTCAGAAGGATGGAAGGCTGAGTCAACCTTGAGTCAGTGAGATTTGAACTGCTGAACTGCAGTCAGCCAGCAGTCAGCAGAAGTAGCCTGCGGCTTACCTAAAGATAAGCATTTTCTGATTAAAAAAACCATGGACACATCCTTGTAATTTTCTTGACAAAATATTTATATATTTGTCCAATGCTTGCTTGCTTGCCGTCAGCTAAAACTGGCTAGAGTAGTCACCCTCTTTCATCCTGTTTGGTTTCCATTGCTACATATTATGGAAGCAGATTCCATAATTTAACTTTGCAATAGTGAAGAAGTGCCATTTTTAAAAAAAATCCCTTGCTATATTTTCTATCATACAGATTCCTAAAGGATGATCTCAACACTTAACCTTACAGCAGAAAGCAACCCCCCCCCCCACATTTCATTCACCCTCAATCTCTTTGAGAATCACTTAGAATTCTTACATGCTACTGGTGTGAGTATGTAATACACTTTAGCCCAGCACTATGGATTCTGCAGAAGAGAATATCCCCTGAGTACGGTTGATCAGCCAAGAAGAACAGCAATCAAATAGTTCACAACAGGAGTGACTTCCATTTCTTTAACCTTATGATTAGAGTTAAATCTATTCCACCCCTCACCTCTCTTTTCTGAGCTAAACAGAATGATTGAGACACAACTTAGAAACATCATGCTTATTTATTGCAAATACTAATTATCCCCAGAGGAAATTATCTTAGAAATATCAGCAAGCAATCAGCCAGGACCAGTGAGGTTTAAAATAAACATAGCACCTCAACTATCTCTCTACTTCCCAACATTTATCAATGCATATTTTTTTTACGCTCAAATTCAGGTTTGTTCTCTTCTCCCCTCCACTTCCCTATAGCACATGTACAGGCAATGGAATAGCCATATAATAACAACTAGAGTGATTCACTTAACAACTGTGGCAAGAAAGATCATAAAATGGGGCAAAATTCACTTAAAAACCATCTTGCTAAGCAACAGAAATGTTGGGCTCAATTGTGGTCATTAGTTGAGGACTACCTGTATTTAGAAATGAGCATACAGGTTTATGCTTAGAATAAATTATGCAGAATTTAGAAACCAGGCAGAGCTTGGCAAAACTAGCGAAATATTTCAAGAAAGTTGTGCAGATTTCTAACTAGTGCAGACCAAAGTGGCATCTTTTCTGCAATTCCTAGGAGCCTTCAAACCAGCCACAGGTTACTTGTCTCAGCAGTGTCATCAGTGCAGCTTCATATCAAGGGCCTGTTTCATCTGTCTTTGCTGCCTGAAGTGAGATGACATGACAAGGAGAAAAAGCAAGCAATGGCAGTAGCTGAAAATAGTTCTCAGAATTTGCAGTTGCTTAATCAGTGAACAGAAGATGTTTGGCAATCACCATAACTTTGTAAAAAAAGATTCAGAGAATTATATGTCATGAGTCTTAAACATTTGGCATAATATTAGTTTTCTGCAGGTATAGTTATAGGTAAAGGTTCCTTTTGCCCATGTGTGCTAGTTGTTCCCGACTCTAGGGGGCGGTGCTCATCTCCATTTCAAACCGAAGAGCCAGCACTGTCCGATGATGTCTCTGTGGTCATGTAGCTGGCATGACTAAATGCCGAAGGAACACAGAGCACTGTTACCTTCCCACCAAAGCGGTTCCTATTTTTCTACTTGCATTTTTACATGCTTTCAAACCGCTAGGTTGGTAGAAGCTGGGACAAGTAATGGGAGCTCACTCTGTTATGCTGCACTAGGGATTCAAACCACTGAACTGCTGACTTTTCGGATTGACAAGTTCAGCATCTTAGCCACTGAGCCATGGCGTCCCTACCTTGTTGTATTTATAAGGTGATAAATCATCTTGTATCTGACAGGCACTGCATTCATGGGACAAGATAACTTTTTGTGATAGCTATTTTTAGCTAGACTTTTCTAATTACACTTATGATAAACATAGTGATATGATTGTCCACTATTAAAACAACTGAATTCAATGGAAAATTGTGTTCTTTTGATTTATTATGTTATTACATGATATTTGTAATACATATAACTCTATTCAGATATATTATGTAGGAAAGTACTTCAAAGTTTAGTAGTATTTTCCGCCAGGTAATTGGGAAGAAGAGTAAATACTTGTTTCTCATTTTGTTCAGATAGTATTAAATAATACTATGCCAAACTTACAAAATAATAATCAAACCTCCTCAATGGATATCCCTTATTGTGGATCTTGAGATGCCTTAGATGTGGTTGAGAGCTAAGCTGGCAGTAATGTATTCTATCAGAAGGGTCATCCATGCCATATAGATCTTAGTTGAAGAATCAGGTTGATATTGATAGATTATGCTCTCCCTGCAGAAATAGAAGCATAATTTTACTTCAAATCCAGAAGACCATAAAAGATGAAAATCACGCATTGGCTGATTATGTAAAAACAGCCAAGAACAAACATTGATACAAGGTAAGAATTGGAAATTACTGAATGTGCAGGAAATATAATAAAAATAAGAAAATGATCCTAGCAAGGAAAAACATTCTATGAGTTATGTGTACAAAAGACTGAGGGGAAATGGTGTAACTGGTTTACAACTGCAGTATTTAAAGAAAAGAAACTAAAGGCTTGATTTTGAATTCTTCAGAGAAAGCTATTCAAATTAATGCAACCAAAGCCAGAATTGAAATATAATAACATGATTTGAAGTCCAGATTGTGCAAAGAAGCAGAAGAAAAAGTAGGTCATATATTCAGGTCGTGCAATCTGATTATAGCAATGATATAAAACAGTTGATAAAATGTTTCACTGGAACATCTGTAAAAATGATCATGTGCCAGTAATGAAAAACTGGTGGGAATGTAGATTTGAAAAAGTTAGAAGAAGCAGGTTAAAATATTGTAAGATATCCAGATAAAGAATGATAAAGTCTTGGCTCATAGCACACCAGAGTTAACTGTGGTTGAAAAGAAGAAAGTGTGCATATTGCAGTAGAGACCAGCATGGACGATGAAGACTTTGAGAAGATCACAAAGTATCAAGGTCTGAAAATTGAAAATGAAAAATTATGGCATTAACTCCAGGGTGGTCACAGCAGCTATTGGCAAACAAAAATATCTTGGATGGTGCTTAGAAAATCTACACATTGAGGAAATAGCTGTCAACTGCAAAAGTATAATGTCCCTGACTGCACTATATCCCAGCCAGGGGTACAGGTTCCACTGATGGTGTACAGTTCAGAAGTGGGTTTCTACCGGTTTGGACCGGTTCAGACGAGTAGATAGTAACTTGGCCTGCCATGCCCCCAAACCGATTCTATCATCATCGGCGTCATCTTGATTTTTGGTTCTGCGATTACGCAAAACAATCTTCATTGCAAAAAATTAATTTTCTTTTTTTTCTAATGTTCTGCGCATGCACAGTCCTTTTTAGCTGCAAATGCACACACATTTTTTGTGCACCGAACCGACAGTAATGCCGTTAGCAACCTACCCCTGGTACAGTTGTATAGAATAGGTGAGGCACAGCCCAAGCAAAGTAGAGTAGAGACTGATGGAGAGAACAGTCTGATCCACTTGGATATGCTAAGGGAAAGGAGAGATGGGTAATATTGCCTGGAATTCATTATTAGAACTTCTGAAACATTTGGGATTAGATGTTAAAGTGAACAGTCTGTAATGCTAGTTATTGTTCAACCTTTGGAAATAAGATTTGGGTTGCGCTTGGGGATTTGCCACTGGGAGATTTAGTTTTACCAGTGGCGAGCACTGCTTCAATTCCACTTAACTCTCACTTACAATTCTTCATGTGTAACAATCAATAGTATTATAAACAGCACTGGTGCAATGTTTATATCCTTAAAAATTACTATAACAAATACAAGCAGCAATTGAATGCCTGCCCCATATTCTTTCTAGAAAAAGCATGGGGCTTTTTTTTGTCTCCCCTTTGGTGAGAGCAAGTTCATTCACAAATAATTGGTGGGATTTTAGATATGTACAGAATATGACAGGTTCCAGTAGATGTAAAAGTGCAGGGCAGACTTTATGGAGAACAGATTTCTTCTTCACTCCCTTGTTGCTTATTGCCAGAATACATGAAAATAACTCATTTTACAAAATATACTTTTTTTTTTTTTGCAGGAATGGGTGTCAAACTGATGCAAGCATTATTTCAGCATTGTAATGCAAGTTTGCCCCCTTTTATGTGTGTCATTATGTCACACACATACCCTAAAGGGGTAATATTTATGTTATAACCCTACAATGTGTCATTAAACATTTTGATGAAAGTAGTGAGATCCTGCAGATGTCGATGATGATCAAACTACTTCCAACATTTAGGAAGCCCATTGAAGATTATCCCTTCCTGCTAAACCATCTGGGGACAAATAACAAAGAAGAAATACAACCATATAAGTGGGGACTGTGAAGATCTAGAAAATAAGTTTAACTCCAAGGACTCAGATGATGATTTCATCCTCCTCCAATCTGATGAAGATGTCTGAAAAGGAACCTGCAAGTGCATAAAAGTTTCTCTAAATAGTATTTATGGCAGAAATGTGGTTTCTGGCATCATATTCTGATATCTGGATGATGAAGTGCTGGCACAAGATGAGTTATACCTCAGAAGAACTGGTTAAACCCTGAAGGATTTTATTTCCTTAAATAAAAGCTTATGTGGCGTAGAAGGAAGTGGGAAAGTTGCTGTAATGTAAGTTATTAAACCACAAAGTGAAAACCAGAAAGAACAATTGACTATGTGCTATTCTCATAATACAAATTCAATCTCTTGATATAGGAAAATAAGTATAATTTACTAAACGTAACAGATACCTGTTGGGATGATTGTCATGGCAGGAATAAAGCAACTGAAAAAAAATATTGTCCAAAAGTAACAGAAGCAACTGGAAAGACAGGGTTGCAGTGCATGTATTAAAAGAATCTAAACCTGCTCAAAAAACTATGTAAATAAACTTGACAACAGTTTTTTCCACTTGATCAAAAGTGGAAAAAACAAAAGTAATATCACTATTAGTGTTTATTATTATTATTATTGACCCAGTCCAGAAGATATGGAAGCTTGAGTTTGATGACAGTAGCCTGATGGCTGGTCTTTCCATCTTTTAAATTTCAGCCTAATGAAGCTACATTGCCATGATGATGTCCTCTCTAGTCACAAAGTCCTATTTTTCAATGTCACATCACTTGCTGATACCTAATAACATCTAATATTCAGAATTTAATCCTGTGTGAAAGTGCTGATCCAGCTATTATGCAGCAATGGTGGTGAACCTATGACCCACATGTCAAAGGTGACACAGCACAACCTTTTGAATGACGTGCCAGCATTCAGCAATACCTAACAACTATTCTTGAAAGCATGCCCCATTCTTGCATGATTTTCGAAGGCTGCTGATGCTGTGCGAAAATAGTGTGCCTCAGGTAGACACAGGAACTGGTCAACAGAAAGCGAACACCACTTAACAGTGAGCAGCGTGTGGCCTTTTTCAGTGGCAGTGGTGGCCTCAGGGCTGAGGTGGAGGCCTAGGCCTCCATTTCAAGCCCCGCTTCAGTGCTGCCACCAAGTTCTGTTGTAGGTGGTCTAGATGGTGGTAGGAGGAGAGATTGTCTGAATTTTTGATGTGTTGAATGGAAAAGATTTGCCATCACTATTCCCCTTTGCTGCAGCAAGCGAGGGTAGATGAATATGGTAGTTTGGCTCCTTATGTGCAGCAGAGCACATGATGGAGTTGACATTCTATTCAACTGAGGTCAGCCATTTGAAAGTGAAAGAGCTTTCTGTAATGCCATTGTCAAATGGAGTTTGACAATGTTAAATGTACTTCTAATGTTTCATGAGGTAAAAAAGGAAGACTCGGAAAATTACAGTTCATTCAGTTTGGAATGTAATTTTTCTTATATTCAAGAATTCAGATTGGGTGAGACTAAATCTAATGTGGTTCAACAGGATTATATTCCACAGTGCTGTATAGACGTAACACACAAATGTGCATGCGCACATGCACGCACACACATGTATATTTGTATATAATTTGTAATACCACTAATAAAATGAAGGGCAATGCAAACAACAACAACAACAACAACCTGGAACCAAAGACTTTTTTTTTTTTTTTTACAAATAACCTGATTCTGTTCAACATCTGAACATAAATTTAGCTTATTTCAGATGCTGGAGCAAGGAATCCTTTCATTACTAGAAATGGAAAAACAAAATGTCTAATATATCTTTTAATCTTTAAAATTTGGTGGATAGTTACGTGAGGTGAAACCATAGAAACCTAATGCAAGGGAGTGTGAGCAAACAAAGAAGGCATAAGCATTGAAATATTTTAAACAAACAGACAAAGCCAAGAGAGACATACAAGGATAAAGATATTTGTTGTCATCTCTGTTTTCTGTATCTTTTAACCACTAACACTTACAATCACTCAGCTGAATCCAAGTGAAATAGATTTTCCTTGTTTGCTTCTCCTTTCCTTTCAGTGATTTTACCCCTATATTTTTTGTAGCAGCTATCTTGAGGTTGATCATGATTATATGGAAGGGAAGATGCCGGAAGACACTTTCAAACATATTGTTCATATTAAACTTATCTGTTTTGGGGATCTCTCCAATGTTCAAGTCAGTTTGAAAGACATGGCGTATCTCTCTTGTCAATGCCTGCCAATTCTGCTCGCTATTGGCCAGAAAACAGAAAGCTGAGATGTATCTAGGTTTTGGGACATTCTTCTTAAACACAGAACAGCTTGCCTGGTCCAAGCCCAAGTCTGTGGAATTACAAACTTGTTCTTAGTATTGTGTGGCTGTCACATCAAACCAAGAGGTGAAAGGGAGGAGAAGTAAGCTCTGAAACAATTTATATCTTCACCACAATAAAAAAAAATCAATCAGATTGTTGCAAATTATGAAGAGTTATATGCTGGGTGACTATGAGGCTTCAAACTCTTATCTGGCACAGTGTGTATTTGTAACAAAATGAAAGCACTCATTAAATCATGAAGCAAATCAATCAGCTCCTACTTCTTCTGCTTTGACTAGAAGAAGAATGGATGAGAGATGAGAACGTTTTTGTATTTCAGTAGGAAAATGCCCAACTATAACGAGAAAACATGATTGCCAATTGTGGGAAATAATCTGTTGCCTGAGCTCTCTTGAAATGAATAATCAGCCAAAGAAGGCTATTATGCTATTTCAGAAGTTTCTTGTATCACAAAGGTGTATGCATATAATTTTTTTTGGTGGGAGGGAGGGGGAAATTTTAAAGTAATTGTACTCCATCTTTAACATGAGATATGTTAGATTCAAGATACGATCTGGAGCAGAATCAGTTTTGATAATCCTACTGGACAAATTAAGATTTTATCGCTAATTGTATTAATTCTCCTGGATCAAACAGCATCTCTTGGTATTATTCTGGGCTTCTCTGTTATGGGATAGGTACAAGGCATATTAATCTCATTGATTACATTCTTATTAATGTGATAAATTTTAAATATGATAAACATGTGGTATGAACCTTTATCCCAGCTCTTTCTTTCTTACTCAGATTAATACTCAAATGATTTTTTTCTATGAAAACCTCAGGGACTTTGCCCCAAGATTGATGGAGGAAGATGATGACATTGAGTGTCCAAAATACTCATGGTGTGGTTTCAAAAGCTGAAAGGCCGCAGCTAAAATCAATCTACTTTAGTTTTATCTTCACTTGGATGAAAAACATCTAAATCATCATGTTTCCATTTACAATGGCAATAACAATCTAATCTAATCTAATCTCTCTCTCTCTCTC